>DF820167.1:0-34897 GCA_000836195.1 Taphrina populina JCM 22190
TGAGCTGGCTGATCATCAAGCTAGACTTGAGGCTTCCTCTCCTTTACAAGATCTAGATCTATTACAAGATTGTACAATCATTTCTGGATCACAGAGGAGGGAGTACGGCATACGGCCGTTGGACTTTCAAGAAGACGCAAGACTGCTTCAGCTTGTCATGGAACACATTGCGATAGATCTCCGTTTGCATGGCTGAACTCTTCGAGAAGAGTGAGCGCGATGCAAATAACCTAAGGGAAAGCGTGACAGAAATCAAAGAGCACTTCGCGCGTATGGAGAACAACCAGGAAATTATGAAGAAACAACTTTTGCATCAGAAACAAGATAACATGGCGATGCACGAGGAACTTGTGAAGCTCGAAATCGAGAAAGTTGTGATGCAAGTGAAGATACACGACCTGGAAGACAGGCGCGAAGTCTTGGAAGAGGAGGTTTCTTGCGTAAAGGAGGCACACAACAAGGATAAAGTTGCACTGAACGAGGAGGTCTCTCGTGTCAAGGAGCGTTTGCAGCAAACTGAAATGCTGTTACAACAATGCAACATGCGTTTGCAATGCTATTTGATCTTGACAAGCTGACTGAAAGCCCAAGAGACGAGGGCGAATCTGAAGAAAATCCAAGATCTTGCTGAAAGGTCCAAACAACACTCGTGAAGCAAGCTTTGTGCTAGTGCGAGCGAAAAGAGTTTCTCAAAGTCAACATATGGTTGTATTTTATTGCGAACAAACCAGTATGGCTAGTATCAAGACATGGTATTATGCATGCGCTACCGTGTTCGGTATAACTAAGAATTGAGTCTTGCTCTCTGTTATCACCCTAGTTACAACAAGTTGCGTTCAGAAACACAGATCGTGTCACATCCGGATCACGAAATCCTGTCATCTCAACAACTGATGCCTCAGTCTCAGTCTCAACCACTACTACCTCCCCCTCCTCTCCTCTCCTCCCTCCTCTCCTTCCTCTCCTTCCTCTCCCTCCTCTTCGTCCTCCACAATCTAGGCAAATGGTAGGGACTGTTGATGTTTGGACCAAGCGGGAGCTTCCGCGTCCTACTACTACATGGCCAACTCATGTATCCGGTCAATTTCCTCATGTCCCAGGCATTCGCAGTCATACTGAGCCTTTAAATTATTCACTCAACAACATGTCCAAAACGTCTCAAGGACTTCCATCAAGACCTCCTCGCGATGAAAGATCCGACACTTAGGATTTTGCTATTGTTACAGAAAAAGAGCCAAGTTGGATGCAATTAGGGCAAGCAAGTTAGAGGCAACAATGAAAAAGGTAATGGATGTCCAATTGTAAAGTTTCTTTCCAAGAATAGAGCTAAAGGCACAAATGGTAAATAAGAACAAACAGCATGTCCGTACACGCGTAGCTATGTTGCTATTGCACGTTCTATCAGACATGTGATGTGTGCAGCAGGTTTTGGTGCTTCCAGTGCGCCAAGCTCTTTCAGTGGGTTGCAAAATGCGGTTGCAAAGTTCCCTGCTGCGCCTGTGACACACTTGACGTGTGCTATCTCTGCCGTAACGCAAAGGCAAGAGCGGAAAACAGCGTTTTGGACTTGTCTGACTGGTTGTTAATATACGGCACTAAGAGACCAACATGACTGAGGCAAAGATTGATTTTCTACCAACTGCTATGGAAAATCTATTGTAGGGGTTGCAGCACAGACCACTACAGCACGAAATGAAAGGAGCTCAAACATACCATGTCTCAGTCCTGCAGTGACATCGCATCCTGCGAGTCAGTCCTGCCGCGCAACAGTTGCAAAGGCATTTTAGAGGAAGCCGGCGATCATCAACAGCCGGAATTTTTGGCCTCGTTCTTTGCGGATGCGATCAGGTTGAAGAGGATTGGGACACAGTAGCTTCATAAGATTTTCTTCAAGTATCAGAAGTGTTGTAGTGTTCTTGATCGTTGGTAAAAACTTATTTGACATTGTCGCAAGTCTTATTGCAGAAACTATACTTTTATATTTCTGATGAAAACAAAAGTGCCATGAAGTGTTATACCTCGAATACTAACAGCCACGACAACTTCGTTAGGATCAACCTTGCTCGCGCTTTTCCAGTATTCTGTTAGCTGCATATGCTGCACGTTTTTCAGCAGCTACTGAAACGATAAGTCGACCTCTAGCTGGCAGATATTCATACTCTGTTGCACTCCATTTCAGTCTTCCCAGTCTCTGCAAATCATCAGCACAGTCATCCTGTTGCTATATAATCATTAGTCATACCTTGAGGCAGAATACAGAAGTAGTTGAGTCGTTGCATCTCGGTAAACAATTTTGTAGATGGCATTCGAAGCTTCACGCAAGCTGTTGATCCATCCTTTGACCGCCGACAAATGGTAGATGTCTCTTCGTCTCTTTTGCCATCAATCAAGTATGTCTGGTTCGGATTCTGCTCGGAGATGAAACTCTCGAGTCGACCTATCTCTTTCGAAGCGTCTTCTGTAGCCATTCAAACAATTCCCGAGTGTTGCTGACAGTTGCACAAGCTATCTGGAAGCAAAAGTCGTAGCCAGTGGTAAGTCTGCTTTATTAGGTAAACCATGCCGTTCATAGTGGCTGAGTGCTGTCATTCTCTTTTGGATTCACGAAACGCGTAGTACTCAGACATGCTACTGTATTCAGGCGCATGGATGGACTCATCGAGCAGGTCTGCAAGGAGGCAGCTGAGAAACTGAGAGAACGCGTCGCGAAGATTGAAGAAGAACTGAGCGTCAGCAAGCAGCGCGTTAGTTGCTCTGCAATGACGACTGAACCTCAAGTGCTGACTGTTACAGAATGCAGAATTGGAAGTTCAATTATGTCAACTGCGCGAAACATCACGTAAAGAGGAGATAAAGATCCTCGAACTCGAGACAGATAATAACCGTATCCTGGCCAAGTTGCAGAGTTTGGAGAAATACAATCACAATAGCACAACCATACCATCAGATGCCACCTCGCCAGTCGTTCAAATGGGCGAAAGAACCAAGATTCAAGTCAAAGGCGAGGATTCCTCGTTACAGCGGAAAGTCATTATTGCAGAGCAATTGGACGCAAAGGAATTGCAGGCACATATTACATTAGTGAAGTACGAAAAGCTCAAAGAATACTATCAAACAATGCAAACCAAGTACCGTGAGGAAAGAGCGATCTGGAAAAAGTGGATTGCTTATTCTAAACGCCTGAACATCCGTCTAGGCTTAGCTGGTTCGCATTTAGCTGACACAAACGAAGTTGTCCCTGATGCTTTAACTCCGGTCTGCAAAAATTTCAGTAAAAATGTCTTCAGAGTATGCGCTGAAGACAATGACAAAGAGAATATAAAAAAGAATGCTGCCCCTGTGACGGCTTTGTCTCATAACAAGGCTTCCTCTCGAGACAAGAACAAGATTAGCCAAACTGGTTCGCCCAACCTACCGTCCAGTCAAGAAGCCTACAGTATGGATCTTGATGAAGTCACAGCTCGCAAATCCTTGGCTATCGAACAGAATATATCTTCATTGCACAAGATACAGGCAGATCCAACGAATAAGATCAAATTTGTCGAAAATCGCGGAATTCAAGCATTTGCAGAGGACGAATCCTCCCAACCAGCCCACATGTTCACACCCGATGGACAAGATACCACGTTAGTAGACATATTGTCTACATCTGCTACGCGTGTGCCTGGTCAACGCAGCTCACCTGCACTTCAGGTGCCATTTGTGCAGGAGAGACCACCGACTGAAAAGACATCCCGTGGTCTAAAACGAACCAGATCCGAAGCTCTTCTTGGTACCCCAGTCGAGAGGCACAAAATAGGAGTTGAGATGATCGAGAGTAATCGCGGGCGAGGTCGCTACAGCTCTGGACTAGCCAAAGATAAGGCACTCAGTATGAGTGATTACACCATCAATCCTCTAGACAGAATTGCCGTACAGCACGCGAGTAACGACGTCGTTCGAGGCAATGCTCGCAAAGCCTTACATGCGTCCGATTGTGCATGTTGTTCGTCATTTTACGAATTGGCTAGAGTGGCCCAAAATCCACCACAATTGACCTGGGGATCTCCGCCAACAGATCGCGAGCGAGATGTTGAGGTGACCCATAAGCAACTTGTCGGTCGACATCGTAGTGCCTGGAGAAGATCTCCCACACCCCCTGGGTTTTGGGATTGCGATTTTCCAACGACGCAGGAGTTACAGACCGAAAAGACATCGAATCAACAACGACGGTCCAGGAAGTTGTTGGAACTTGAGCAGTCAGCAAGTAGCGGTGGTAAATATGTGCGCCGATTGGTTAGAGACTAATGTTTCTACTTTTCATTCATTCATTCATTCAATGTAAGTATTTGTTCTTCAAAGAAGTTGTAGGTGGTAGACTATGAGAAAGTTGAAGTAAAATCCAAGGCAGTATCTGGTTCAGCCAGATTCAGGGATGCTCTGTGTTCTCACTTCGTGGATCACTGGCCAAGTGACCTTTTTCGCACCAAGGTTCCAATCTTCAAAGCTTGAATTTGCAGGAGACTTTTCAGCTGGATATGGCTCATCCTTGGTTTTCTGCTGTTTCATACGTCGCAATACATTCCTGATCTTCAGTGTACGTACTAAAGTGTGGTTCGGATGTGCCTCCTTGAATCGCATGTAGACCAAAGCAAAGGTGATTCCAACCCAGTAGAAAATATAACTGAGAACAGTACCATAGGTGCCAGTGTTGTTCCAACCAAGAACTGCATTAAATATCTGCCAACCGTAGCCACTCGTGTTAATTTCTGGGTTGCCGTAGTTGACGTGCCAGATAGTCCAATGTATGTTATAGGATCCCGCACCGCTACCGTTCCTGAGACATATCAGTCTTCATTCTGAGAGCACATTGAGTGGGGCTCTTACTCGGCGGCGTCTCCGCCAGTCAATTGATTGAACTTGTAAGCCTCAAAGTATCCGACGGCTTTACTAAACAGACCCGCACCAACTAGATACAAGATCCAGGTTGAGCCGATAAGGAAGTATTCAATGGACATATATCTGTTTCCTTTGTAAAGTAAAAATCCAACAAAGAACCCTGCGCAGAGTCCTAGAATTACAGGAATTGGAAAAGCCTTGGCAGGAGTCGAAAGACCCACACCGCCAACGAACACAACAGCTTCGAGTCCCTCCCGAAGGACTGTGACGAATGGCAATACAAACATGGAATCTGGAAGAAAATCAGTGTATTGCTGTTATTTGAAGTCATGAGCGTACATTTTCGCGTCCAATCTGATATCTTGGTCCAACGTCCACGACGTATGGCATTATCTGCGGATGTCTTTGGTTCGTACGACGCAGCCAGTTTCTTCGTCCACTTTGACTTTAGCTTGTTGATGCGCAACATCTACAGAAGGTCTGAGTAAGGAGTCTTGACATGTCTCTCAGGGAAGGTTCTCACAGCAATACCCATGACAGTGATGAGGATAGTAGCGACGAGTGAAAAGCATCCTTCCCAGAGTTCTTCACTGGAACCCCATAGGTCCTTTTTCAAAGCGTAGAAGGCACCGATGAAGCTTCCCCTGGACTGGTCAGTCTGATAGCCTGAGTCGTGTTGTCCTCTCTACCCAATAATGAAACAGACCTGGCATGAATCAGCGACACGCGATATGTACGATAGGGGTGCCTACGAGAAGACCTAATCCAGCACCTAGCCAGACTTGTTTGACAAGTTTCTTGGATAAGAATAGGTTTTGAGCACTGGATGTGCCATCAGAGGGGAGATGACTCGTAGTTGATTTCTTGATGAATGCTAAAAGCACAGAGACGATGATGGCTGCCTCGAGACATTCACGAAACACTATGAAGAAGATGGGCACCTGTTTCTGGTAAGCGAATCTTACTCATCACTTCAGCGTGCAGAGCGTGATACTGAGAAGTAGTCAGAACCTCCCATCGTTGTGTCGTATGGCTTGTGAAGAGATAAGTGTGATTAGACTGACGAAAGACGAGTGAAGAAGGAATTGGAAGCAGGACTTTGCTCTTGAATTCTGGCTGAATCGGATAAGACCCACAAAGGGAACGTGGCTTGCGCTTCTTTGTGGAAATGAGTCCAGAAAGACTCCGGAGAAGTCCAGACCCCTTGAGACTTGGTCTGACTTGTCTATACCAACGTGCTGGGACTTTGTATGTCGATCCTGTCTCGTATCATGCAAAAGAATGTTGTGATCTGCAGAGTGTGCAGCATGCGGATGTGAGACAAAGTGGGTTCTGCATCAGATTAGGAAGGAAAAGGAAGAAAGCAAATCTTATTTTTTGACAAGCAGCGCCCGTGTATCTGATGTGCTGCCATTTCAGCCACCAAGAGCACTTCTTGTCCTCTTTGCTTCCTTTTCACTTCTTGCGCTGCTCTTTCTCTAGAATTGTTTGCTGCTGCTGCTGCACCACTCAGCTATCCTCATCATCATGAGAGCTTCCGCAGTTTTGGGTCTTCTGATCAACCTTGCCACCACACTTGCCGCGGTGGTTGAGCTCGAATGGAATATCACCTATGTGGAAAACATCTCTCCAGATGGTCTGGGTGTTCCGAGAACAGTTATTGGGTAGAAAACCACAAGTTGGCCTGCAGAAGTAGTATGACTGATGTCTACAGCGTAAACAATGTTTGGCCCATACCTGCTATATCTGTTAATTACGGGGACAACGTGGTTATTACGGCAAACAACCACTTGCCAGATCAAGACACATCTCTGCATGTATGCCTGACGTGTTGTATTCAGAAGATTGAGCTGATGAGCCGATAGACGCATGGCATGTTCCAAAACGGCACCAACTGGGCAGATGGACCTCAGATGGTCACACAATGCGGCATTCCTCCTGGAGCTTCCTTCACATACAACTTCACCGTCGAACAGAACGGCACTTATTGGATACATTCTCATACGATGGGCCAATTCCCTGACGGTTTACGAACACCCTTCATCATTCATGCACCCAAGGAGACATATACTTATGATGAGGAATATATAGTAAGATCTCTTTCCAATGCAATGTACCCCATGTCGCTAAAATTCACAGATTTATTTCTCCGACTGGTATCACAAGCCAATGACGGTTTTGAGCAAGGTCTTCTCCTCTTACACCAATCCCACAGGAGCAGAACCAGTTCCGGACTCTGCACTCATCAATGACTCTCAGAATGTGACCTTTGCCGTTGAACCGAACAAGACTTATAGGTTGCGATTTGTCAACGTTGCAGCTTTTGCCGCTTTCCATGTTTGGATCGATGGTCATGACATGGACATCATAGAGTACGCCATTGACTACTCAGCACCATGACGATTGACTGACGTAGCCAGAGTTGATGGTGTTGACACACAGCGAATGACCGTCCCAGGATTTCTTATCACTACCGCACAGCGTTACTCAGTCCTGGTGCGCACAAAAGCTACCACGGACGCGAACTTTGCAATCATGGCTTCCATGGATGAAGACATGTTCGACGTCGTTCCTGCAGGACTGAACAACAACGTGACGGCTTACTTGGTCTATGACCCTGCCGCTACACTACCGGGTCCTGCTATTGTTGACGAATACCCAACGTCGAATGATTTCGATCTCGTACCTGTCGAAGCAATGAGCGCTGTTGAAGCAGACCAGAGCTTCAATCAGACCTTCCTTTTCGACAACCTTGGTGACGGCCAGAACTATGCCTTTTTCAATGGCGAGACCTATAAATCTCCTCGAACACCTACTCTTTTTACCGCAGTCATTGCAGGAAAGAATGTTAATACTTCCTTGGTCTCTGACGCAAGTATTTACGGCGATTATACCAACAGTCATGTTTTACCACACAATCAGATGATTGAGATGGTGATCAACAACCAGGACCCTGGCAAGCATCCTTTTCATCTCCATGGTCACAGCTTCCAATTAGTCAAGCGCTCAGAACCTGATGAAGGTGATTATGATCGAAGTAATACATCGTGGACAGCCCCAGCAAATCCGATGCGAAGAGATACTGTGCAGGTACCACCCAATGGACATGCGATCATCCGATTCGTAAGTTGCCTTGTATACAAGTGTCCGATCGTTTGCTGATCTGGTCATTAGCGATCTGATAATCCCGGAGTCTGGCTGTTCCACTGTCATGTGAGCTTTTTTTGTCTTTGATCCGTTGGAGCTTCTGAAGCTGACAAATTGTAGATCGAGTGGCACATCATTGCGGGTTTGGTTTCTACGATAGTTGAAGCTCCCGAATTGTTGGCATTGCAACATGTACCACAGGCGTCCTTTGACATGTGTGCTGCACAAGGTATACTTACTGATGCGAATGCTGCAGGAAACGTCGATCTCCTCAATCTCGCCGGACAAAACAAGCCTGTAAATCCTCTTCCTGATGGTTTCACAGGACGTGGTATCGCTGCCATGTTTTTCAGTGTTCTAAGCGCCTTGATTGGAATGGCTACCATTGCTTGGTATGGTCTCCAGCAATTTGAAGCCGACACTGAAGAGGTGGAGAATACGGATTCTGAGATCGAAGTGATTAGTCCTTAGGTGGCTCTACGCACCGGTTGGCATGTCCGCAAACCGTTTCTTCTTTATCTGTTTTTCGACATGATGTAATGCGCCAGATCGCAGTCCAAAAAGCTTATAATATGCATATATCCATGGTTTCCTTCGCCTCAAGTTGAAGGTTCAGCTCAACGGCTGGACATTTCTAATCATTCGCTACATTCTTCCTTTTTTTCAAGTACTTACTTGAGTTTCTCCCAGTGGTTGATTTCAGATATCATCACTTCCGTAGTTCTCAATGATGCCTGAAAGATGAGTTCATTAGGTTGCATAGGCACATTATGGTTGCAGTATTAGCGTAAGTAGATTGATGAGTAAGCATGTAATTCCATCTCTGCAGTAACACTGTAATGACACAACGAGAAAACCGCTAAATCCCGACCTCTTAAAGCAAGGATCAGAGGAAGGCAATGTTTACAACTCGGACTCGTCCTGACGGTACTCCCAGTCTAGACTTTGCCCTGCTCGTAGTGTCGCAGCTATTTCATCTTGAGCAAATGTTGCAGGGAAGCTCTGATGCCCTCATATTTCCACTACTTTTGAAAGATATGTCAGTATCAACACAAAGGCACAAAATGTTTTCATTGATAAACGTATGTGAACAGGATAGATCATCCTATATTCATATCTTTCAGGATGACGATCACGGTCTCTCAGTGGTCTTTACTTTGCGAATTTTGTTCGAAAGCTATTATAAAATGTTCGCAAGCCTGTTCCGTGAAGGAATAGACCGCAGAAAAACTGTAGAATATCAATAAAACACATCGTGGCAGAAAAGCCATAACGCTCACAATCCAATGTAATCTGCGATTTCTACCACTGCAGCCTCGAATAGTATCTGTGGTTTTCCACTCTTGATTTGAGATTATCAAACTATGGCTACGACGATAATCGTGGCTCAAGCCAAACATAGCTAAATAGTCCCATAGAAAGTTTTTCAATCCAGTCATGACGTTGACACAGGTGTAAATTCATTGCATGAGAAATGCTTGCTACAGATACGCTCTGGCCAGTACTTATCGCATAGTACCGAAAGGCAGCTACCGTGGTCAAGACCCATCGCATGCGAGACATGACGAGGAGAGACGTACTGTTTCAATTCACATTACCAGAATATATATCAGTCCACGCTCCGTCATACAAGGGAAGACGAATACAAGTCATTTGCAGCAGTCGATGCTTGACTGATGAGTGTTAATGGGAGATGCTGAGAAGCACAAGTAGCATAGACTTGAAGCCTGTAAGATCAGGTCCATATCTTTGTGTACGATGCCGGGTGCTGTGAACAGTGCTGCTTGGACATTCGCTGGTTATGAGCAGCATTACATAGCTACAAGGCGTCTCGCCCTCGCGAAACTTGTGACAAGAAGGAGTAGATGGCATAGAGGGCAGACAGCTTCCATAGACTGGACTCACACTCACACTTTTAGTACTACTGCCTCGCTGAATAGTGACAGAATAGCGAATATCGAGTAGAAAAGCGCGACTGGATAGGCCACCAAGACCCGCATATCGGTCATGTTTAAGACTGAGACGAAAATTGCACTGGCGGAATATGTGGACCATAATACCGCAGTTGCTGTTATGCCATAGCCAAGCATTCCATCCATATTCAATGCCATACCCAAGGTTGAGACAGCGACAAGCGGTAAAAGACAATAGCCCAAGACACTTGCGATTCGTGCAAAAGACGGCGTCGCAGGAGCCATCAGCGACAAGATCGTCCATAACGACACGCATCCCATAAGAGCACAACCATAGACATAACCAAAGTGCACTTTTCCCGAGAGCAGAAGTACGAAACCAAACAGAACGCCGAAAATTAAAGGACCAAAGAGGTCCGTATCGTCCATGATGTGAGCATCGATCTTCCGAAGTGGGTTGAGCACAGTGAGAGTTTTGACTTTGATGTGATTGAAATTTACGCCGAGTTCTTCCAGTAATGACGGCTCTCCATCGAAACCTGAGGCAGTGAAAGCCGCGAGCCAGCCAGTAGGGCTATTGAACGATGCTCCAGTATATGAACCACTGGGGCCACTACCGATAGGAGCCGTATTGCTATAACTCGATTGATAGAAAGAGAGTGGATCTCCACTGCTGTAGCTACTCATGCTCAGGGACTGTCCTAGCGACAAGCGAAGAGCTTGTCAAAAACGAATCGAGCTGTCGATGTGTTATGTTTCACGAATCGTCAGAACGTTCTTCGTTTCATGTCGCGCTGAGCATGAGTAAGTGCGCGTTAGGGATTTGTCCACAGAGCTCCGCCAATCTTAAGAGCCAAATTTAGAGCAACTCCAAAGCGCCTGGCAGTAGCAAGAACAAGGACTTCGAATCGACTTGTGGGTAGCGTATCAGTATTGTTGGCACATCTGCAACAACCTTGCCGTCTGGTAGCGACTTCTTTGCCACATCAGGATCTAACATTTGAGGACGAATCAAAAATATGAACCTCTTCCGATTTCTAGGTGACTTGAGTCATCTGGCAAGTATTTTACTCTTGATACACAAGATGCAAAGTACTCGTTCATGCGCCGGAATCTCATTCAAGTCACAGGTTTTGTATGCAATCGTATATTGCACGCGATATCTGGACCTGTTCTTCTCCTTCATCTCTCTCTATAACACCACAATGAAGGTTGTCTTCATTGGAGCTCAATTATATATTTTATATCTGATGAGAGTGAGATTTAAGCCTACCAATGATATGCATATCGATACATTCCGGCTGGAATACATTCTAGGCGGAGCAGGAATACTCTCCTTCATTGCAACATATCGATACACGTTCCAGGAGGTATGTTTGTGAGCGAATCGTAAAATCACAAAAATAATAACACGATAGATCACATGGTCCTACAGTATTTGGCTGGAATCTGTAGCGATTTTACCGCAATTGCTACTGCTCCAACGGACCGGTGAGGCCGAAAACGTTACAACACACTATCTCTTTGCTCTGGGCATATATCGAGGCTTGTATATTCCTAACTGGATTTGGCGTTATATCTCCGAAGGACACTTTGACCCAATTGCTGTCGTTGCTGGCCTTATACAAACTGGCCTTTATGCTGACTTCTTCTATTTGTACTTTACCAAGTAAAAGAACCCGGTGCATAACTAAAAGTTCCAAGGCTGATTGATGACAGGGTCTTGAACGGGCAGAAATTTGAATTACCTTAGCACACGGAAATGTTGCGGCATCAGAACTAAACAGAAGAGAAGCACTCGTCTGCTGCGTCGTTGAAAAGCTCGCTGTCGGAAGTGGCCATGGCTAATCTTCCTCTGTCAGCAATTTATAGATATCCTGCAGATAAGTTTTGTCTATAATGCTCGGCCTTGTGCCAAGCCAAGGATGCGTCAGAGCGCGCCATTTCACCTCTTCGTCCCTTTGTCTTCTGATAAATTGCCGGCCCACGTCGAATTCTTCCCCAATTGTGAACTGATCTTGGGAGATTTTAGACGAATTCTTGTTGATATTCCCGGTATGCATAACTGGAGAGTGCTCATGCAAATCGTCCAGACCCTCGAAAGGATCCGTTTCGTTACCGTCTTCGGAAATCTTTACCCAACACATCTGCTCTGGCAAAAAGACCATTCCATGCTTAGAATCTAAGGTCGATGTTTTGTCGGTGAGAGCGCACTCTCTGAATTGATTGGCTCCCTTGTAAGATATTAGAGCAGGACGTGGAGGCGAGGCCATGACTGAGTCAAAATGATCCATGACATCTTCATTGCCCTCCCAACGAAAAGTCGTGGGATTATAGACCATATTCTTCTCTCTTCTTTTGACAGGAGTAGTGTTGATCCCCGAAATCAGGCCAGGTAAGGCAGCTTTCCTATGAAGCCTACTTTGTCCTGTTCTTGTTGCTCTCCTTGCCTCCGAAATTTCTAGATTAGACAGCTTTGAGTGGCTCTTCACTGGCAATGATCGCTTGCTATATGCAAGATTCGTGGAAGACTCGCGCTGATCCTGGAATCTGCGCAACTGATCGAGCGGACTCGTTGCTCGACTTATGAATTTTTCAGGCTTCTGTTGAGTTGGCGTCTGGTGATCGCGGCGACCTGTTGGTAAGTCATCGAATCCGTCTAGTTCATTGCCTTCACCGTAAGTTTTTGCTCTGATATGTGCACGGGTAGTGATCCGTGCAGCTTCCGCTCGTAGAGCCTCCGAAGCTGTAGCTCTTCTTTTCGATGGGGACGGCTGGCTTGTATACCGTGATGAAACAACTTTTGGAGCAGTTTCGAGTCGCTCCAATCTCTGGTTGCGCGCACTGATATGGTGCGAGAACTCACCAGCAGGACCGCCGGGAAGAAAAGCGGGCTTACTGGCCGTGTTTCGAGGTATCTTTGAGCGAGTATCAGATGCGCTTGGCCGGCACTCCGTTCTGCTGTCGACTGATTGAATGTCTCTATCCGAACGAGGAATGGCTAAAGCTGTACGTGACTGAACTCTATGGATTCTAGAACCTGGAGATTGTGCCTGCTCATTGGCTGAGTTCTGCATAGGGTGTGATGCATACGTGAATGCATTGCTTTCATCAAGTTTCTGCGATGCTCGAGATGCTTGCGAGGTCACCTTGTTCGTGGTTTCGGGCTTTTTCAATTGACCTACTAACGTCTCGGGTTTCCCAATACGTCTTGTCGCGCATCGACCGAGGAAACTACTGTCGTCTATGATCAGGCCTTCAGAGTGGTCCTCGATTTTCTGAGTTCGAGGACGACACCTTATGGTGTCTCCCGCGGCGCGTCTGTCCGTAGTCTGTTGAAATCTGCTACGCAGTTCCGTGGTGTCCATTGGAACTTCCAGACCTTCGAGCACTGAAGAACCATCGGTGGAGGAATTACTGACGGAGAGAGTCGAGGAGCTTGCGGAAACTCTCTTTAAGCGTCCCGTTCTGGAAGCGTGTCTAATACCGATGCTGCCCTCGGCCCAATCCTCGTTATCGCTCTCGAATGCCACGGCATTTGCGCCAACTTTGAGACCTTTCCTCAGCTTAAGAGCGGAGAAGTCTGGTATTTCAAGACCTTGCAAAGTCTCGTCAGCCTTGCTCTGATCGAATTGCCAAGATGTGATTGCTTCAATATGGTCGGGGTTTGGCTGATGTCGGCGCGGCTGAAGACCCTGGCGTAGACGTTGTTTTAGACGGTCGCCGACAAGTCGGTCTTGTACTCCCGAAATCTTAGATTCGTTTGCTTTATGCTCGTCATCAGTAGCGTTGCACAGCTCGCCTGCTTCGATAGCAGAAATCTGTCCTGATCCTGACTCGAGGTTGTGTCTACTCGAAACTCGGTGTATTGCTCTGATTGTAGAAAAAGATCTACCATCATTCGACCCCTTCGGTTTATTCGACCGTATATAGTGTTTGTCGGGAGCACTTTCATCCCTATACATGGAGGGGTATTCTGAATCATCGTTCGAGAGTATGTTCAACGTAGACTTGAGAGCGCGTTTTGAACTGTCCAGGTTAGAAAGACTGAGACCAGAGAAATCGAGATCACTCCAATCTTCTTCCATTTCTGAGCAGAATTTGGGCTAGCTCGAACTCAAAAGTCTAGATAATTTTTCGACAAGGCCTTGTGGCTGTACTGCAACTATCTCTAGATCGTTCAGAACTCTGCAGGCAATGGCGAGCTTGATAGTCCAGGATGGCTAGCTAAAGTCGCGCGCGTCAATTCACTTCAACATGGAGGAGATACATTCGCGCAAGCATAACATGATTGTGTAGCACCAATGTTATCGAAGAATCAAAGAGCCAATCTAGTATGGCACACAAGCGATCAAAGGCACCCGGTGCGATTCAACTTCGAAGTTTGTCCACGATGCGCTGAAATTTGGTTGCCATGTGGGACAGCCACTAGTTCTTCACGTGATAATTCTGCTTATTGACAGTCGATTTCAACCTTTGCAAACAAGAAATCTCGTAAATTGAATTGCAATAGCATCCTACTCTCGCTTTGTTGTTGTCCATTGCTGTAAAGCCAATGTGAACTAGACTCGCGGCACCATCGACACATGAGTAAGGGAACTTGGAGCAACGTTATAATTCCGAGTTATCACAGATCGATTCGAATCTGACCAGTGTCTCGAAGGTCTGCTGTTCGTCCCACAACAAGTGTTTTGCTAGTCTCTCTCGCTATCGATATATATTCAGCGTAATTTGTTCAAAGACAGACTAATCTGTCAAAGTGACGCTTTTTTCCTGTTGGTAGATTCTTGATCCGGAGTCTAAACCTGCACGGATTCCAGTGGCACTAGCGATATTGTGTAGCAACAACGATGTCGAAGGATGTCTTTGGAATTATCAGCGTACCGATCGTGGGAGCTGGACCTCATGAAGATTTGCCGACAAGACATGTGCTTGTACGCTCTGTTCTGGGCTCTCAAGCAGAAATACGACTAACAATAACGGACGGCGAGTCGATATATGTCAAAACTCGTATGGACTTTCAAAATTCTCCATCAATTGACTAATACATTAGTGACTCAAGAAGACATTGCTTGTCTCGTGAGACCAAAGGATTTGAGATGGACTCACACTCTACAAACTTTGTTATTCCAAACAGAAGTAGATGATCGGAAAGAAATCGTTGCTGTAGCCCAGACCGAGAAGTTGACCATCCTGGTCAGAGAACGAGCAGAGATACCGCTCAAGCTCTGTGCTTTCGACGTCCTCTTGGCAGATCCTGAGAAGGTATGAACTCCACTGACATTACAGATGATGCTGCTAATCCTACTCAGGTCGAGGAACTCTCCCTGTTCCAATGGACTCTGGATGCTCTGACACAAATTGATGCTGAAAGAAAAAGGTTTTGGCAGACACAGAAGCAGGCGCACGCCGATCGCAAGTCCGCACAGGACTATCAGAAAGAGCTGGATATCTTGTGCGAGTCAACCAAAAATCACGAGAATGCACTTTTGAGTCGATTTTGTAAAATCCTGAATGCTAAGAAAGAAGTCATTAGAAGACTCAAATCCTTGAATGGGCAAGAAGGTAGCATCGATGGGAATGCTGAAGCACCCGAGCAGAAGCGTAGAGCTAGAGAAGAGTTTGAAAGTGCATCGAGTAAAAGCGACGCGAGCGACTTCGAAATCCATGACCAGGCTAAAATCTCGGCAGAACTGACCTCTTCCGATGGCGATCGTGCTGATAGTGATCAAGACAAAGGCGCGGGTATGATAGGCGTTTCTGAGTCGAGCCTAGATAGTGAAGCAGATGAAGAGTTATGAGACATGACCTTGGACTGGAATTGGAATTGGAATTGGAACTGGAACTACAATAAATTGAAACATGGACAAGTCAGGCGAACCCAGACAGGCTGGCTGTGCCCTGCTTAAATCCAATAGATTGTACGTAGCTGGAGTTTATCTGTGAATACTTATAGGCCCAGCAATTCAGATTTTGTATTTCAAAGTGCGTACACCGTGGCTGCGCTCAAGCATTCCTCAACTTTGATAAATCTCGACACCCCTGCAACCGTCCTATGACTGTTTCGGAATACTCTTCCAGGGCTTCTTCCTGGCCATGGATCAGGCTCTACAAAGCAGAGTCATATCACTGAGGCACAAATTTGGCTTACACGCTGCATTTGAACATCGTGGCTTAGGTTATGCCGGCTTCATCTCAGGACTGGAAAACTCAATGGAAGACCTCGTCACTATGTGCACTCACAGTGGGACACCGAAGAGGAACAAATCTACTGTGAGCAGTTCTCCAAGTATTTTGAACGCAAACACGAAAGTACGCAGAGAGAGCTTCGATGCACCACATCCCGGATCTATAGAGCGTCTGCAGTATAAAAGTCAGGGAATCTTGAGTCCGAAAGTGCCCGAGAGATTTCTTCGTCCTCCGAGCACATCCAGTGTTCATCATGAGACCCCGACAACAGGAGACGTGGTCCCCTGTCTCAGCCCCGGCCTGCCGGAAAGGTATACCGAGAACTCTACGAAGAAATAGCGGAGGTTCTGAAGCGGTAGATAAATATTATGCAGCCATCCTTCGACGAGCTCGCGATACCGTCGTAACTTGTCTATGGTGTCCCATTCGCTGTCATGGCTTAGGCAACAGCGACCAGCAACATGGTCTCGAAATGGTAAAATTAGGTAAAGTCGCTTCAGTAGACAGAGCACAAGCACGGCCTCACGATGCACTGCATGGGCTCAACCACATATTGTGTGGATCAGTCAGAGGTACGATCAAAACCCACAGTTATGAAAGACTCAGACATGCTTTGGTAATTTTATGGGGGAAGAATCCGTGAATGAACACATCACTCGAGTACAATGTGATATTAGAAAGCTGTGCTTCAAAATCAATTGAGCAAGCAATCTTGACTCGATGAGGACTCGGAGGATGATGAGGTTTCGGAGGACGACGCCATACAATAAATCTAAACAAGTGCAGTCGCCTGGCGAGGTTCCTAGATACGTGTCTAGTAAAGGATCTCATGAGTATAGGATCAACTCGGTGAGAGTAGCATCCAAACAAAGAATATGTCAGTGATTTCTATGGTCCTTACTGCAGTGTACTATCGACTGCAAGCACAATATTCAATCCCACTCACCAGCAGGAGAATGCGGAGCTCTGCACTGTAAAGTTCGGGTGGCTGATAAACGCCGATCATGTTTGAGACGCATGCATGGATGGGGTCAGTTGGAGTATAAATCTTCGAAGCTATTTACAACCCTCTGACGTCTCGTTGTGACGTGAATTTGTTCTCTGTCCCTGCACACTTCCTCCTTCAGTTTGCAGTCAGCTTTGCGTTTGCCTGGATCAATCTCAAGTTGTGCGTACCTTGTGTAGACTTGGCCAGAACGAAATCAGACGGAGTTTGAGACTGTTCGAGCAAGGAAAGTGTTCACTCTGTGGTAAGCTCTCTTGATGATAGCGAAAGAAGAGTACTTGCTTCGCTGCAAGTCCATCAACTTTTCCTACCTGCACACTCTGCAGCAAGAAGTACTAAGAATTTCAAGTTCGCCATGTCTATAAGTCCCACACAAGCACAAAGTTCTATCGTTTCAGATTCTGTCAGAAGTGGACCTTACTTCCCAGCTCTCCATGTGAGTCTAGTACTCCTGCATAGTATCTCGCTCATAGTGCCAGAATTCGAAAGATCGATTGTTAGAGCAGAAAAGAGCAGAACACGAACAAACACGACAAGAGCACCGACGACGTTTCGAGGAGCAAATGCATCTTTTGGAATCGAAGCAGCAAAGAGATGAGGCAATACTCACTGGTGTCGAGGAGGAGGAGTCCTCGATCCGTACTCTCAGGACTTTGCCTGTGACACCAATCAAGACCCCTGCTCAATCCGATGCTCGTTCTCGTGCAAGTACCACAAGCAAGACTTCACCTCCACTAAAAGTCTTTGAACCTTCCCGACATTCGATCAACGAGCAATTGGTCACTCCTCCTACTGATACTCACAACAGATCTACAACCACGTTTGGTCCTGTCAGGTCTGTTCCTGGCAGTCGCCGAACAAGCTCGATTCTCGACCTAGAGAACCTCACAGTAGGAGAAATGTATGAAAAGTAATTCACCCTTGTACAAAACTGATGGTTCCAGATCGGATGCTAGGCGAGCATCGTATATCGAACAGAACAGGACGTTGTCCCAGAATGAGCCCCATCGTCTATCGCTTCCCAAAATCTACAGTGCAGAAGAAGGTGTGTGCAAAATTTGATAACTTACTCTATCATATTGACGCGCTTAGTTCCTACAACATCGTACTTGCAGATGAACACCACGGACGATTCATTCCCAATACTTGTTAGACGGGACAGCTATGCTCCTGGCATGACTCCGAGTCTATCCTCGGAGCGTTCCCAAGACTTTCGAAATAGCATGATGACAGCTTCGGCTTTCAATACGCTGAACCGGACCGCTGCCCCGGTGACTCAGTCATCCAAAGGCTTACTAGACGACCTAGACTCAGCTCGAGCTCATCCTTTGCCAGAGGGTTCACTCTCCTCTGGTCTGAAGCCTGTCCTTGGTTCGTGACAAGCTACAGTCGATGTGGAATGCGACACTAACCCATGTAGGAAGTTCTCAGAATCTACATCAAAATGATTCAATAAGGCGATCCTTCACAGCACTTCCAGAGAGTCGCGCAGCGTTGGGACCTATACCAACTCTTTCTGGATCTAGTCATTCACCGATGCAAAGCCCGGGTCAATTTGGTCCCTATAGCCTGGTGCAACCGCATCTATATGGCACGAGCTTTAGTGGATATCCACCGTTTGCTGCACAACATCACGATGCACAGAGAGGTCCAAACCCTTACGTAGTAATGAACAGGCCCTCAAATTATAATAGAAGGTCTGAGGACGCTAATCGTTACGCGGACGTAGCATTGGAGAGCTTGATTGGAGACATTTACTCGCTTTGTAAAGATCAGCACGGGTGTCGATATCTGCAAAAAAAGCTTGACGAAAGGAATTCGGTCCTTATTGATATGATTTTCGAGGAAACGTATAGTCATGCAGCGGAGCTTATGATTGGTAAGATTTGCAGATCCTGTTCCACAAAATACTGACTGCTAGACCCCTTCGGGAACTATCTGTGTCAAAAACTGCTGGAGCATTGTGATGATCAGAAACGCTTGAAAATCGTCCAGACTGTAGCGCCGGATCTGATCAACATCTCCCTCAATATGCATGGCACTAGAGCTGTACAAAAGCTGGTGGAATACTTGACCACTCCAGAGCAAATACAGATAGCGACAGCTGCTCTCAACCTGAACCCTGTCACTTTGATCAAAGATCTTAATGGTAATCACGTTATTCAAAAGTGTCTCAATCGACTTGGCAGCGCAGATAACCAGTTCATCTTCGAAGCTGTCAGCAAACATTGTGTTGAGGTTGCTACTCATCGTCATGGATGCTGCGTCATGCAAAGATGCATTGATCATGCCTCGGATGCACAAAAGCTCCAGGTAATAGCTGAAATCAACAATAATGCGCCTCTTCTTGTGCAGGTAGGGCAATCTGTTTGCCACGTATTGAGCTAATTGGGCAAACAGGATCCATTTGGCAACTATGTCGTACAATACGTGTTAGACTTGGGTGAATCGAGGTTCTCCAACACGCTCATTCGTCGGTTCATCGGGAACGTGTGCGCCTTTTCAGTCCAAAAATTCAGTTCCAACGTCATAGAAAAGGTATGCTCAATATGTAGGGTCGTTGCCCAACTAACGCGACAGTGTCTTCGAGTGTCAGAACCATCAACCAGGGCGCTCTTGATCAACGAGCTGCTGCACAAAGCTCGTTTGGAAAAACTTTTGCGTGATTCTTATGCAAATTACGTGATTCAAACTGCCTTGGATTATGCAGAGGTTGGTCAGCGTCAGCAATTGATTGAATGCATCCGACCTCTATTGCCCGCTATTCGGACTACTCCATATGGGCGGAGAATTCAAAGTAAGATCAATGGCAATACTCCGGTCAGTGGACTCACAGGCAATTTTAATTATGTCCCACAAGTGTCCAGCTTCCCTGGTTACAACTTTACTATGCCTCAGATTTCGGGACCAGCTCAATCACGCGAAAAGTCCGGCGGCTCTTATATTCCCTCTTTCAAAAGCAACTACAATTATTAAGGTTTACATGCCTTTCTGTACATTGAATATCCTATACGATGCATAAATTTCAGAGGCTTGAGCATTCTCATTCAATGGAAGTAAACACTTCAGTATGTTTAAGTATCGCTAACAGAATTTGTCGAGCATGAGCTGAGTCTGCGATGTATACTGTAGAATATAACATAAGACCAATAGCCATCACAAATACAATGCATGTAGTTAAAGCCGCACGCGATGTCCATTTGAGACACAATCATAACTAGGTTTAACTTGAACAAGAACACTGGGTGTTGGCACCACTTATCGTACCACTAGGTACTGGACCACAAAATCGTAGCTCTTCTGCTCCCTCAGGCTCTTGGAACGGCTTTGCTCCTAACTTTGTGAGCACGTTTAAAATGTCCCTTTCCCCTTTCCTTTCAACTCGATCTATGGCTTCATCAAGTATCCAGCTACGAAGCACAAAGGCTGGGTTCGCTCGACGCATTCGAGCGGTTCTTTCACCATCAAGCTTAACTCCTTCATCCTGCAGTTTCTTCCGATAAGTGTCCAGAAACGCATCAATGCCTTCGATAGCCTTCGTTTTTCCTGCCCCACCAAAGTTCCCAGAGATGTCTCCGATGATGGTTTGTCCGGAAAAGTCTGGTTCTGAGAGTCGGCGAAAGAATAAATGGAAATCAAGTTCATAAGTCTCCATGACTGTCAGGCATTCCGAAACAAGCTCAAAGTCTTTTTCATTGTCAATACTGCAATCGAATCTCTTCGCCATGGTCGCTTTGTAACTTGCGAGAAATGTCTCCTTGTATTCCTGAGCCACGTTTCCGATAATCTCTTCAGCTTTGGTGAGGATTGGAAGCACTTCCGAGTCATCGATAGAGCCATCCAGGAAATCCTTCCGTCCGAAAAACGCATCCACGCCGTCACCCGCTCCAAAGAGTTCAGCCAAGGCCTCACCCAATCGAGTCAAATTCCACCAAAATATCGTTGGCTGCATTCTGTATGAATATCTCAATTGTCCACTATTCCTTCAATCAGTCATAATCACTTGATGGAATCAGATGGAAAAGGCTTACTCATCATGGTTTGGTGTATAAGCGGGATCGAAGGTGTCCATGAATGCGAAAGGACCATAATCCATTGAGAGACCTAGAATTGAGGTATTGTCTGTGTTGAGCACACCGTTCATGAATCCATAAGCTTGTAGTTGCCCGACCAAGGATGCATTTCGCCTGACGATTTCACGGTACAAATATTCATATTTGTTTCCTCCACGACTTTCTGATGATGATGATGATGAATTTTGTGCCAATACTGCTTCGCCACCAAAGACATGCTTGATGCAGTAATCCGCGAGAACTTTCATGGTCGCACGATCTCCACGGCGCCTCAAGAGATCAAAAGTACCGATTCTGATCCATGATTGAGCGGCTCGTGCTACCACAGCGCATGGCTCAATTCTTTCGCGCAAAGCTTGTTTGGAGAGTAGTGTCAAGGCAAGTGCTCTCGTTGTTGGAATCCCAAGTGCATGGAGATGCTCACTAATGAGAAACTCACGAATGGAGGATCGTAAAACTGCATTACCATCTGCAAATCTCGAATAAGGTGTCTTGCCTGCGCCCTTGAGCTGTAATTCGAATCGTTCTTCCGCCTTCTCGCCCTGTATCTCTCCAAGACTGATGGCTCGGCCATCTCCGAGTTGACTGGCCCATTGACCGAATTGATAGCCGCCGTAGCATTGAGCCCAGGGATGAATACCATTCAGCGCTCCATTGCCAGAGACCAGGTCTTTGAAAGCCTTGGTGTCTTCTTCATTTTTATCAATCCCTAGCGTCTCGAAGCATGCAGGACTCGTGGCAAGAACTTCATATTCTTTACTGGTCTGCGGCTTCACGTATGTGTATAAAGCACCACGAACCTGTCTTGGTGTTTGCGTCAGCTTGACATTCTTCTCAGCCTGCTCGGGCGTTGGGATTTCAGGATCGGGTGGCAAATTCTGTGTGAATACGCATGATTTGCGAGTATTGGACAAGGATGACATTCTTGCGTATCTCAGTGAATGTGACAATCGTTTTGCGCAAACAAAGTCACGTTGCATAAGCTACAATGAGAGGGAGAGGCAAGAGTGCGGACATTCATCATGACCACATATTTCTCGAGTTGAAAACTGTGGAGAAATCCAGTCGCGTAATTTTGCACAAAAGTCGCGTCTCGAAAGAATTGGCAAGCAAGCACTGGCACACATGCTACTGAGATGCTCTCTTGACGCCTATAAACCACATTCAAGAACATGATATCGACTGGACCGTCTGTTTTGGTTTTTGTGCCGCGGTATTACGCGTAAATGTACAGCTACGGCAAGGAATCTCGTGAGGGGACATCCTAGGCATCTGTGTTTGCTGGCTCTTCAAAGTCAGCATCGTCCTCTTCATCGTCCGCCTCGGGAACATTGGCCACTTCCTTGGTGTAGTCAATGCGCTTGCCCCGAGTACGACCAGACTCAATTATGTTGGATGTGTCAATCTCACCCATGTCGTCTTCGGATTCTTCGCCTACATCTATGCAATACATTAGTAAAGGACAGATTGCGTGGAGCAATTTGCACACCTTCTTCCTCAACCTATACCCATGAGACTATGTTGACGCTGAAAGTTGTTCCTTACCTTTGAATCGTCCTCTTCCATTTCAGAATCGCTGTCATCCTCCGGCTGCTCAACCGCAGCTGGAGCTTTGCCTTTGTCTTCTGCCTTCGAGACCCTTTTGCATATGTTATTGATGGTTTTTGTTTTGTGATGTACCTTCTGCTTACTCGTTTTTTCCAGATGTTACGCCGGTTTCTTCTTGAATGCTCATGCTTGTGAAAGTATCCTATAAAAGTGTTCTTGCGACGGAAAGGGTATGCGTAAAGAGCAAGTTGCAAATGCAAATCGCGAATTTCCCGAGAATGCAACAATCGCGAATCTTCGACCCTAAGCGCGATCTTAGGGTTTACGAGTCACGAGATCAACGTTGCTACAGCAGAGCCGCACTTGTCTTCACACGCAAGAACAAGACTCGTAGCATTCTATAAAGAGCATATTATCTGCAGCACTTTCATCTCAGCTCAAACTTGATACAAGAAGCACGTGCAATGTTCTCCCTTAGCTGCCGTGTCTGGCACTGTTTCAGATATGGCATGAGCCATCATTCAATCGTTGCAGATCTCGGACTTTTTCAGAGCGGCTTTTACAATTGAAAATTCTTGCTCGTTTTAACGTACCATGATGTGCACAGGCAAGGAATCTTACTTCCTATCTTTATATCGTTGTGATGCTGTAGAAGGACACTTGGCGGTTGTCATACTTGCATCAAGTCGGCTAGACCGCGTGTAATCACAGAAGAAACAGAGTATTATAGTTAGAGTACCTCAAACACGGGATTAACACTCTTCAAGGAGAGCTGGGCTGCAACTCCGATCGTTCATCTCTGTCGACCGCCTCAACGGATGCTTTGAGTCAGCGTCGACGATTCTTGTACAAAAGTAAGGGTGTAGTGCTGACCTAGGCATGGAAAATCAGCCTTCTCACTTTGTTTATCTATGCGCACAGCATGCCACACAAGGTGCACTAATTGACGCTGTGCTTACATGTCCCGAGCGGAACAGTATCGGTCATCTGATATGGACATGCTCGTTATGTACTATCATGCAGTTCTTTCGTCCATTGCTCAACAAATTCCTGCATGAATAAATGCCGTGGCCCAGCTAGAAATTTGCCATGCTGCGTTCTCATTCGTGACTTTAGATGAAATAGTTTCTCCGTGAAATGTACGGCACATGAGGAGCGATACTCATCTTGCGCCTCTTTACCGGCATCTGATTCGGGCACGTTGACATGGAGCTTTCTGCCTCTGAAAAGGATTAGAAGTGAGACAAGTCTGCGGACCAGAGCAGATAAAGACTCACCTGACACCAGTGAAAGCACTGGTCCGGAGAATACCGATTGCACCTAGAGCATCGAGATAATCCGCGTCTTGCACGCACGCGTACTCTGTCAATAGTAAAGGGTCAATATCCTGCCCGGTAGTCTCGCGCTGTATGTCTTTTGTGTAGCCTACGAGCTGAACGACTCGAATGATTTTCCGAGCTTCATCAGGTGTTATACCCGTGCCACTCAGTTCACGTAAAAGTGCTTCCTGCTGATCCAAACTGCTAATGTTTGAATACTTGTGATCATACAAATCATGCAATAATGCGGCGACTTCGACAATAAAGAAATCAGCCTTGTCAGTCTGCTTGGCGATAGATAGAGCTAGTGACCTGACCCGCCATACATGAGATACATCGTGTGAACAATCATAATGTCCCATGCGCTCGATTACAAGACTTTCGCATCGAGCGATACATGCTCTCTGCACCAAAGTCAATTCAGGACGTTCCTGCATAAGAAGGAACAAGACTGTTCAATTACTCACTTTATGTTTGTTTTGAGGCGGCCACGGAGACACGTTTAACATGCTAGATGCCCCACAACAACAGTACCACAAAAAGTGATCAGCATGCCCTGGAGGACCTCGGAATGAGAGTTGCAGTGAGTTGGTCTAAGGCTTTGATATTAATTATTTTACATGCATGATGGCTAAACATGACACAATACTGCTTCAGAAATCTGTAGGCATACTAGTTTGTCGGCAGGAAAAAGGATGAGCTCAAAGCGGCCACTTCCTTCTTCAATGCAGCGATTTCTGGGACTCCCTGGCCATCACCAAGATGCGTCTTGAAGTCCTTGAGCTTCTTGCCCGGTGCAGAGGCATTGACTTTAAGAGCAATCTCAACCGCACGATCAATGAAGGCCACGACCTGTTTAAATTGGTCCGCTTCAAATCCTCGGGTAGTCATGGCCGGTGTACCGAGACGAAGTCCGTGCGGGATCAGAGCACTCTTGTCCCCGGGAACGGTGTTTTTATTCGACGCAATATTGACCAGCTCTAGAACTCTTTCAACTCGTGCACCATCTATACCTTTCTTGGTGAGGTCTACCAAGATCAAATGATTCTCAGTGCCGCCAGTAACGAGGTTGTATCCTCTCGTGCGGAACTCTTCGGCCATGACTTTTGAGTTTGCGAGCACTTTGGTCTGATAGTCTTTAAACTCTGAGCTTGCAGCTTGCTTCAGTGCGACTGCCAGAGCAGTGATTGTGTGATTGTGAGGTCCACCTTGATGACCAGGGAAGACAGAGAAGTTGATTGGGCCTTCAAGATCATACATAATCTCGTTTCCTTTCTTGTCCACCGACCTGACTCCCTTCCTGAAAAAGATCATGGCGCCACGAGGACCTCGCAGGGATTTGTGAGTTGTGGTTGTGACCACATCAGAATAGTCGAAAGGACTCGGTATCACGCCGGCAGCGACAAGGCCTGAGATATGAGCCATGTCTGCAAGAATATATGCTCCGCATCTGTCCGCAATTGCTCTCATCCTTTTGTAGTCGATGAGGGCAGCATAAGCCGATGTTCCAGCTATGATGATCTTTGGTTTGAAGGCGCCGGATAGTTTCTCCAGTTCGTCGTAATCGATCAAGCCAGTCTTTGGGTCAACCTGGTATGGTAGATTGGAGAAGTACGTTGAGACGGCGGAAATGTTTTTAGTTGGAGTTGCATAACCATGAGATAAGTGGCCACCAGAAGGCAAATCAAGGCCCATGAGACGCTCATGTGGTTTCATGAGAGCTTGATAGACGTACAAGTTTGCAGGTGAACCGGACAGTGGTTGCACATTGACGCCCCACTCCGCAGGATCGAGTCTGAAGGCTTCCAGAGCTCTCCTTTGACACGCGAGTTCTGCTTGATCGATGAATTCATTCCCACCATAATATCGAGCATTCGGATAGCCCTCAGAGTATTTATTTTGCATTGGAGAACCAAGAGCCTGCATCACCGATTTGGAGGTAAAATTCTCTGAAGGAATGAGGACGATGGACTCGCGCTGACGGACCTTTTCATTCTCGATGATGTTGTAGATTTCCGGATCTGTTTCTTGCAATGGGCTGCCCAGGACTGTTTGAGCTGAGTGACTCAAAGGCCGCCTGACCTGCTTGACCTGAGCAAAAATAGCTGGCCTGAGTAAAGCACCGCGCGAGAACATGATTCAGAGACGGTGAACACAGAAGGATGAAAAGGACAGCAAGGACAAGGGCAGGACGAGAGATCTGTGCGGCGATGGGAAATTTTGGTTCCACCTCTTCGTTCCTGTCGTATCTACCACACTGCGCCACAGTCTACACTCCGCTCTTTGTCAATCGATTTGCGCTTCTCATCCTGCAGTGGTGTAGCGTTCTCTGCTACGGTATATGCTTGACATGAGGGGGAGATGAGTCAGAAGAATATACTCGCTGCCGCATTGGGATCCGCTCAGAAAGCCGTTAGATTGGATTCTCAGAATGATGTTGCTGAAGCCCTTCATGCGTACAACGAGGCTTGTTATCTCTTGGCGCAAGTGCTTGGCGATGAGAATGGTCGGTCTTTCCTATGAGAATATGCAAACAAGCGAACGCATCTGATTCGTTAGTGCGCGATGATCGCCGGAAACTCAGACGAATTTACGAGACTTATTCAGATCGAATACAGCTCTTAAGTGCTCTCCATCCTCATTTGCACACGGAGCAATTGATATCCACGAAAGACTCCTTGCGGCAGAACGATCTGATGGTTGATGACCTGCAAAGCCAAGCGCGGGACATGAGGCTGGAGCATTACTTAAACTCTAGGCTCAATGCTGCAGGAATGGATGGTCAGGTGGAATTGGGCACTCAGCACATGTTTCATGCTAAACAGGCAAACATAAGTATCAATCAAGGACAGTATGGGCTCTCTCCACATCAATTCAATCATATAGCGAGACCCTCCGAAATTCCCTCGGCATCATTGTATTCTTCTTCGTCAGTTACAGTCCGAGAAAGAAGGGCCATGACGCTCGAATCCAAAGCTCGTATTCCTTTGAGATTTGCTCCTCAAAGTCGCATGGAGCTGGCTCCTGCAGACGAACCGAGTGGCTTCAGTGGACAAAGGAGGATATCACAACCTACAAGGCTTCCAGCAGATGATATCCACGAACAGAATGCAGGTTATGACCCTCTCAACAACCCAACACCAATCTCGGCAACAAGCTATGCAGAGACAATGCCTGCGCGCTTAGCAGATCTTTCCAGCTCGACAAGAGACCACTTTATACATCGTTCGCCTCCGGGTTCCGTGATCAGTAGTGACATAGCTAGCCAAACCCGTAAACTTGACAGGGACAAGGAACGTCGACGATCCCTGTTCATTCAGCCCGATTCGAGATCCGTCTTACGATATACGCCCTCACCTTCAACAAACGCTTTCAAATCTTTCCGTACAAGACTGCCGAAAGATCCAATTGCCAGACCTTACTGGATGATGCGACTTTTGCTTGGAACTTTTGCAAGTTCGCCACCCGTGAGTAATGGCGTCTTTCTTACTGACAGTTTATACATACCTCGCGATCTTTGGACCACGAAAAACGTCAAGATCAAGGGAGAAGACGAGAAGATTCAAGCTTATAGTCTTCTAGTGCAAGAATTACAAAATTTGGGTCGTGTAGATAAGAACGATACATTTTCGTTGTTGAAGTCACTGGATCAATTCGAAGTGGTCCTTCTCAAGGCTCAGACAATGCTCACGAAAAAATTAGGTGCTGAAGTGATTGAGTCGTCCACGCTGATGAATCGAGAAGTGCCAACAACACCATCCAAAAAAGGCTCTAGTCTTTCTTTCACCAAGTTTTTAAAGGTTTCAAACGGGTCCGAGAGAGATACCGGTTCACCGGCATCTTTGAGCAAGGACTTTGAGGGCGAACATGTTTTGCTACAACGGACACTCTCACAGCTCTTTGGTATGGCACAATTACTCGGTACGATCGTTCCCATTGTTCAAAGTCGTTTGGCATTTGCTCATCTTCCTGTGTAGAGCAAATCAATCTCAACCTGAACACAGACTCCTTATCTGTGAAAGATCAATTACGACTTGATCAGACCTACAGCAGGGCAGCTGACTTTTTCAGGTTTGAATCTTCGAGACACTGCATTAGCCACATTGCTGACGAGTCCAGCCGAGTTGTTGTTAAACTTTACCTGTCAGACGTGTCCTCGTTACTGCATTATAGACTTGCAAACAAGCTTAATGTGGCATTTTGACATCCTTCAGTGCTTGTAATTCACACTTCTTTGACGAGCACACCTGCGATTGCAGAGCGAAAAGAGCATATTAGCGATTTATTCATTGACAGCCTTGTGGCTTATGATAGTTTAAACTATTAAAATTCAATTATGCTGGGATTTGTCATATATTCTCGTAATCAACGTTTAGAATGGGCTTGTGCCATGAGAGAAGCAATGAACTGTGCCTATTAGCGAGAGAACTATGCCGACAGGCTTCAGCATACCGTCCAAATCAGCTTTTGGCGCACTGCAACTATGTCTTCAGGCAGCAAGAAGATCGTTGTGCCAAGCTTGCGCGCGATAGAAATGGCGAGGCGAGCTAAACGTCGTTAACACGGTGATGACTAGAAAACGCGGAGGATCGTACCATTAGAATAAGCGTCCTCATCTGTTCGACCATCAGTGACAATCTCGTAGTCCACATAGCTGCTGTTAATGCCGGCAAGAAGATCCAGAAGAAATCGACCAGTGTGTATCGAAGAGTCTCCAAAGCTCCTGATAGTAGACTTGCCATTAGCGGTCGTGTTTGCCCATTTTAAAATCTGCTGGTCAGTCACTTCTCCGCCCATCTTGGACGCAAGTCTCTTCAGGGTCTCTGTCAGGTCCTTGCGCATCAATTGCCAACCAATGGACAGAATTGCTATCCGTGAACCGTCAGTGATATCTGCGCCTTGGATGCCGACCAACGAGAATCGGTTCTGCAGACCTAGATCGACAGCGTAGTTCGTGTTTTCAACTGCCTTGAATCTCGAAAGCTCTTTGTCCGCAGGTCGCTTATTTGCATGTCGCCAATTTACGGTGTCTGCTTTGATTTTATCGTAGGCCTGCAGCAAAACTACGCCGTCCCTGACATCTTCGAAAAGATTGTGGACGGCTGGCTGGATATCCAGACTGTTGAGCCATAAGGTGAAGACACGCGCTTCTCTCTCACCTTCCGCATCGAAATCTTCGATTTCTGGCTTCTCGGTGTCATCTAGAGGCTCGAGACACGGGTGAGTGTTGAAGAGATTGGCGACGAAAGCCAAGTTAAGCTTCGGATTTCCAGCAACAAGAGCAGTTGCAGTCAAATATCTTCGACAATCGATCTTGTCAGCATTCTGTAGCACTTGCTCTGCTCTCTGATGCAAATCCTTGGTTTGCAAAGGACTTCTGCTGCAATGCTCTGGCTTCAACTGATTCAGCAAGACTGTGTAGTTTTCTGCGTCTGAAACATCGGAACTGAAGTTATTCACTCGTCTTTGCCATCCCGCTGCCTTGAGATGATAATTGAACCAACGGAGCAAGATTTGCTCGGGTGGTAATCTAAGGAATTGTTCAAGTGTCTCGTCTTCCTCCAGAAGTCGATAGAGCTCTGGATGTAATTTTATGTCAATCTTGCTCAAAAGTCCTCGACGAATGATTTGCCAGATTAGACCGAGAATCAAGTGCTCTCTACCATCCATAAGATCCTGTGCACCGATATTGACCACAGAAAGACCAAGAGATTTGGCTGATGATATGACGATATTGTTGTTTTCTGTCATTGTAAAATTGTTCAGTTTCTTTGTACCTTTCGATCGGTTCAGCACACGCTCGTCGATAGTATCTGGGACTGCATCATTAATCAGCTTCGAAAGGACTAGTCCATCCTTGCACTGATCAAACATCTCGAACGTATCTGTAGGGAATGGCAATCTTGGTCCGACATCAGCGTCTCCTGCGAGAACTCCATTAATATGTCTTGTAAATTCGGTCCGTTCGTCTTCATTGATGGTGTGCGACACATTCGAATTCGAGCCGCCAACTTTGATCTTCTGTTTCGTGACTTCGAGATTGCCGGAAGTGTTCCCTCCAGCTCGGACTTTTGATATCAACTTATGATAGTCAGAATATAATGGATCAATTGCAAGTGTGCAAGCATACCTCAACGTAATCGTCGAGCTCCACTCTGCCGGTGGAATCGAGATTGCATTCTTTCAGCGCGGCTCGAATACCGTCATATGTTGCCCCGTGCTCGGACGATTGACAAGCCTTGATGATGCTCTGCTGGTCCACAGACCCCTTCTCTTCAACATCGATTTTACTATGGAATGATCAGCGTCCTAGACCGGTAGGCTGCGCGAGTGTAAAAGATACCGAAAATCGTTGATGAGACTGTATATGTCCTCCTGTTTGAACTGGGGATATTTGCGCTGCAACTTTTGACGAATTAGAGACACAGTCGCATACATAGACGACGTGGACGAACCTTGATAGCATTCATTTTGACGGAACGTCAAGTAGAAGATATTCCTATAGCTTGGTGCGACGCGAGTAGTGGAGTGGGTAAGCTGGGAAGCTGGACAAACCTAATTACAACGTCAGAACGAGGCTGGGGATTTTGTGGGCACGTGCACGAGTTTCTTGATGGAGTATTTCTGTAATATTGTTTGTCCAGACGTACTATGAACTGCGTTGAAGATGGTGTATACCTGACTAGATTGGAGCCGTACTATAAAAGAAGAAACATGCCAACGATCCGATCGTTTGCAATTAACAGCACTTGGAGGCTTTTTCCTCGCTAGGCGCATTAGTGATGGCGATCTTTTGTCCATCCGATGGTCTGAGAGCACCATCAGAAGGATCCAGAGCTCGACTCGACACGATATTGTAGATTTCTGCTATGTATAAGCTTTCTGTCTGATAGAGGTCGACGTGAAAGAAAATCTTACCAGTCAATATATTCTGGAAAGCCCCTTCGACGTTGCTAGCATCAAGAGCAGATGTCTCAATGAAAGACAAATTGTTCTCTGCCGCAAAGGACTTGGCTTCTTCTGTAGGAACAGCGCGAAGATGACGCAAATCGGATTTGTTTCCCACCAGCATGATGACGATGCTGCTGTCTGCATGATCTCGCAACTCCTTGAGCCACCTTTGAACATTCTCAAACGTGTTCTGTTTTGCAATATCATATACTAACAAAGCACCCACTGCGCCGCGATAGTATCTAAAGACGGCATTAGTAACTCAACTTGATTATTTGGCTTTTCCATACGCCGATGTAATGGCGCGATATCTCTCCTGGCCAGCCGTATCCCAGATCTGTGCCTTGATTGTCTTGTTATCGACTTGAATGCTTCTTGTAGCAAATTCCACTCCAATGGTCGATTTGGACTCGAGATTCTGTTCTCCGTGTCAGCCTCGAACCTCTTCCCTGTTCATGTTAAGACTTACAAATTCGTTTCTGGTGAATCTGCTAAGCAAATTGGACTTTCCTACACCACTAGAACTATCAGAAGGACGATAGAGCCATGAAGTAGAGTTACCGACCTGTCGCCAATCAAGACAACCTTGAACAAGAAATCGTACTATCGAATTTAGCGCATTTGCAGATGTCTGATGATTCGCGCCTCACCTCATCTTCACGAGACATGGTATGCTGATGTCTTTGTGTTCTCGAGAAGTAAGGCTCACACTAGCAGACGAGCGAGCAAGAGATGCGGAGAAGTGTAGCGATAATCGCAGCAATACCAGAGTCGCACTCGTTTTCGAATTGCTACACTGTATTTTGGAATCACGCGTTGCGAACTTGCGCCATGCCAAAAGGGCTCTTCAGTGTCACGTGCGCTTTATACCACGAATGCTCGTGCTCGTCTTGGACCTGTACAAGTAGCATATGTGCAAATACATATATAATAACAAACTGCAAGCACCCTCACAGCATTGAGCACAAGCCTAGATATATACTTACTTTAATGTGATATGCTTGTAGCCTTGTAATCACTTGAACCAAGATATCTGCTTGCCAACGTTTCGCGGAGCAACCGTGACTTTTGTCATGATATACATGATTCTATTCGGTTGACTATAGATCTGGGTGTACACATGCTGGCTGAGAGTGTGGCGAAGTAGCCGCAGAAGAGCATGCAAATCAAGCGAGGCTTCAATTCGACTTGAATGTTTGCTAAATCAATTTTCTAGTGCTACAAAGAACCCAATTTACTCGAATATGATCAGCCAAGCGGTTTCGGTATTCCGCTAATTCTCCCTCCACGACTTTACACATGACGCGAACTTGTGCTGTAGTGACTCGCAATAAACTAACAAAAGAAATTTGACATATCGGATATCCACGACTTGCTAAACTGTCTTACTGGAAGACACTACCGTTTCTGGAATGTGTTCCTGTACGCTCAGACCGACGTCGTTTCGGGCTGTCCTCATATGCTTCGTGTCTGCTGATCGGGGGCGGAGTCAAGGACTCTTGACGATCGTCGTAGGGAATGCCTGATTCAAAGAGGTGCTGCGAGTCGGACTCTACCCTTTCACGCCTCTTTTTTCCGGTCAATGGCGAGCCAATGCTTTCCTCAATTTGTTGTGGTCGCATAGGACTTCCATCATGTGAAAGGTAGGCTTGACTTTGATCCCCGAATTGCGGGAACTGTTGCGCTAAACGCGCTTGACCACGTAATTGATATGCCATCCGGCAAGACGGCGTTTCCTCATATATTTGTGGTAATTGACCAGAAATTTGTCGGGTGTGTCCGCGTACAGATTGTTGGGGTGTGTTGTACGTCATTTGTTGTTGTTGCTGTACCCATAACGAGGCTTGGTTGTCTACAGTCCCTGCGTCACGGCTGGACTGGCGATTATGACCATAAATTGGAGACGCCACGGGCGTGGCATGTGTTCGGCGACCCATCTGAGTGGTAAGGTTTGGTGTACTGAACACTTTGCTCGATCCTCGAGCATGGCCTTTGGACTGACTTCGATTGTGTCCCGGTGTGGCTGGTACCACTCGCTGATCAGGTGGCACATTACCACTCTTGACAAACGCAGGCTCTTGAATTGAGGGTATTTGTTGTGCATATGTTCCTTGTGAAAATCTTATCTGCTCGGGCGCGCCTGATGAAGGTATTGGCTTAACGATTCTAGGTTGCATGTTCGGAATACTGTCTGCCGACAAACTGTGCGTGGACTCGTTACTGTTCATCTCTTCTTGGTACGACATCAATGAGGGATTTCGGGAATGATGATACGATCGTTGCATATCAGCTTGTTGACCATATCGATTGCCGGACGTTGTCAAGCGTGCATCAATGAAGCCTCCAGGGAATGCGCCTTGGTGTGTAGCGCTCTGCGTAAAGTACGCAGGGGCCGGGGGAGTTGTAGCAGGCGTGCCAGGAAGCGATTGTGTTCTAGCTTGTGTATCGGATATGGGCCCATGGTGGGACGTTGAATTCGTCCAATAATCACCACTGGTCGAGGCACTTGATGGTGGAGTGAGCATGGAAAGGGAACGATCCAAAGGAGTAGGCATAGATAGAGATCGGTCCAGCGGTGGCCGTTCATCAAGCTGTGTTTCTGTTGGAGCGCCATTGGGGTTCGTTTGCTGTGCTTGTCTAGTGTTTGCGGCTGCAAGTACAGCTGTCGTGCGAGCGTAGTTCTCAGGATGGTAAAGGAATTTTTTGATATCTTTGACGAATAAAGGGTACAGGATGTCAGTGACATGGTTCTTGTTAGCGAGCTCGAGAGCCCTCTCGAAGGGTATCCTAAACATAGGTTAGATACCTTCGAACATTGGCCAGATGGACATACCAGACGCCTTTCAAGTGCATCGATCCAATCTTGATGACTGATCGCCTAGGCTCATTCTTAAGAATTCCGTCACGTTTACCTCGACTCATTTGTGCAACGTTCAGCAATTTTGTACCATTGATCATATTGTTGTCTGCACGATATTAGTCGAGGAAACTCAACACGTTGTTGTGTTTAACTTACCTTCTCGTCGTGCAACTGTGACCTGGTTGGCCTCAACCTGAAAACACAGCGTTCCCTCGTCTTCCCAAATTGTCGTCGAGACTCGAGGATTTCCGTTAGGTGGGCAATGCTGGCCAGTGGTGTCAAAAATGGTCCGATTCAATGGAGCGGTAAACTGAGCTGTAGGCACAGGCACGCGTATATGTGAGGCAGGAGCGTAGTTGAATTGTTGTATGCTTGATGAATCACTGCCGGAATCGAAAGAGTCCGGCCTCGGTTGAGACATCATTTCTCCGTTGCGGTGCATGTAGGGTTCTACAGCATAGCTGTTAGGAGGAGCTGAGCTCAAGTACCCATCATGCACGTCATAAGGTTGTGCATAGTAGCCCTGAGATCGTTGATTACCATTGTTCATGCCTGGGTTGTCTTCGTGAGCATAACCTTTTAATGACAACTCTTTTCCCTGGTCTATTTGCATGTGTTCGTAGAACTTCTTGTTGAAAAAAGCCTTGATTCAACCACACTCTCTCGATTAGTGTCTCGCGATTGATTGAACCACTCTGTCGAAATCGAGCCTGTTCCGAAGCAATCTCGAGAACAGCTGAGATCGCGTTGTTACGCGATTTCAAGCTTCACAGACTAATTCACGTCGATTCAGCAACGATGTTAATGCCAAGAGTACCCGAGACACGTATTGCTACACTCAGATGGACGTGTAGAAGTCCAGTGAGACACACTTTTGTTACTGTGAAAGGTCAGACAGGCAGTCAGTCAATTGCTTCAGAGGGTGCATGTCACGCTACGCTATCAGGATAGAGTAGAATGACGGAGGCAAAGATTAGAATCTCTAACAACTGCTATCAAAGATCTATTATAGG
>DF820166.1:0-35557 GCA_000836195.1 Taphrina populina JCM 22190
GGCCAGCTCTTACTTTCGTGTCTCAAACCATGGCAAGCATCTTCGTATAAATTCAGTCTTAACATCTTCCACTGACAGCAAGCCCTCGCGTCAAGCCACGCTCGTACTCGTTCATCGGCACAAGCATTTAAGGACTCAAGACTTAAGCAATGATCAATGCCCAAGGTCTTGAATATAAAAGCAATCATTGCATTTCATATCCCAGTTCTTTAGTTTTTCAATCTCGTCTCTCGTCTATGTTTACCTAGCAATATCAGTCTTCCTTATTCCAGCTTCCAGCTTCCAGTCTCCAGCCTCACTAGTGCCCTGTTCCACCAGGACATCTTGTCGCGCTGTTGCGCACATTGAAGTCGCACGGCAGGACTGAGATATGATGGGTATGCACTCCTTCCCCATCTCATGCCTGAGCTCCTCTCGTTTCGTGCTGTCGCAGTCCGCTCTGCAGCTCATACAAGAGATCCTCCATAGCATTTCTTAGAGAATCAATTCTTCGCTTCAGTCATACTACTCTATCCTAATAGCGTAGCGTGACACATCTAGTCTCTGCCTTTCAGTCTTAAGTCCCGTTCAGTCTCGCCCCTTTCGGTCTATCTCGCGAAGTACCTTCGATTTGTTCCTGACAACGACCCTAGTCCCATGCTGCTCCAGGTATCCAGCGATATCTGTTGCAGGTCAATTGAGCTCACGCTTCTGTTCAGATCACAATTTTGCTACTGCCACTTGCCCAATACTCTTGGTCTGAAAAGATGCCAGATATTCTCGATAGAATTGAGGTCTGGCGAGTTTGCTGGCAATGATAAGACAGTCAGACCACTTTGTTGCAGCACAAGCTATGTTTTAGCGGAGGAGTGCGTTGTTTTGTTGTAAGATCAGTTTGTTTCCTAAAATGTCTTCGAGCACACTCATTGCTTGCTGAATTGGTGGAATGCGAGAGTTCTGTAGCAAGTCCATGTACTCTTCCGAGTCAGTTGAGCCCTCAAGATGGTAATGTAAGAGTGGCCACGTGCTCGATGTCCTTGAACTTGTCCTGCTCGCTGAGATTATAGTTCTGTCTTGAGACTTTACAGGGCTTTCGCAAAGCTTTGTGGACACTGTGCTTTTGTCAACATGTAGCTGAGCGGCCATGCTCAAGACGAGGAAGATCGTTGAGGACCACCAGCAAGATGTGCTCGTGCTGTTCTCTTATCAAGTCTTGCTGCTCGAAAGCATAATTTGAATGATCTCGTTCTGAACGCTGTGGCATGAGCAGGCAAGGCCTTCCATGTTTGAAGTTGATCGCGAATAACGTGCAGTGTGGAAACTTTGTTACGGCAGCCAAAGTTTTGTGATAGGTGTTATTTGTTGTGCTTTCCTGAGTTGATGATTGTGCTGGAAATTTGGTGTGGTATTTTGGTTTTGAGATTTTATGCATTTCGAGCAGGCAGCACTGTAGTCAGACCACTTTGCGGCAAGGAAAGCTTTGTTTTAGCACTTATGTGGGTGGATGCGTCATTTTGCTGGATTGAAAGATCAGTTTGTTGTCTCGAAGAATGTCTTTCAAGACGCCTTTGTCTTGCTCGTTCTCTCTACTTGCATCGAAACAGACGCTTTTGGCTTTGCTCTTGTTGGTCTTGTTGTGATATGGAGAGCGAACTGCACTTGTTCTGGTTATCTGGCGGCTCGAATATACCATGGCGATCTTTACCGATCCAGTCAATTATCTGTTCCCTATCTATCGCCGATCTATCTTCTATCTAGCGCCTTGCTGTTCGCACTGATATCAGTCTTTGGTGCAGCGAAGAGATTTAAGTAGCCTGGATATGCTAAGTCAGTAAAGCAATCTGACCACTCTACATCTTTTTATTACCACTGCCTACCTATTAAATCCTACGCTTAATAGGTGTACTTTGACAATAACGCGAGAACAAATGGGTTGCCTCTGCTTATTACTCCAGAACATTTTTTAATTAAATTATGAAATTCATTATCAAGAATTGCTTGCAATAATCGGCTGCTTCAAACAATGGCGTATGTTTCTCTGCGGATCTCCCAATCCAGTTACCGTATTCACAGACCATCGAAACCTCATTTACTTTCAAAGTACCAAGGTTCTGCGCTAGCGCCAAGTCCGTTGGTCAGAAATTCTTTCTGACTACAACTCCAATATCGTTTACCGCCCCGGGAAAAACAACAATGTTGCTGAAGCGCCCAGCCGCCGCGAAGGTTTTCGACTCTTAGGAGGGGATGGATTAGACTCTACCAAGACTCCGACCCTCCTAGCTCCTCCTCAACTCGAAATTACAGAAGATGTCGAAGATCCTGCGCCTACGCATGCTTTCACATTGGCAGCAAACATTGATACCACACCACCTCGAACCTTCCCTACGCCACCAAATTCCGAAGATAAAATTACTCAAATCACTTCACCATCGATTCCTCAATCATCAACTTACGACGCTTTCTATTCTGGATCCATCAACAACTTCTCCTCTCTTCAATCTCGACTCTGACCACGATGATCTTCTTGAATCTGAAGCTTCTTCCTTGCCAACGATCAAGTCATTAATTCAACAAGCTTATGCGGAAGATCAAATTGCTCAGAAAATCATCAACGACATCAACAACTACCCCGCATATTCTTTCCGTGACAATCTTCTTATCGTCGAGAATTCTATTTATGTCCCTGACAATGATGCCATTAAGCTACGAATTCTCAGGGATAATTACTTCCTTGATCGTTGGCAAAGAATAAGCTTGGGATTGAAGAAGGTCATCGTGGTTGGAGTCGAGACTGAAGAAAGGAGAAGTTGTTGATGGATACGGAAGAGAAAAAGTCGTTGATTGATGATTGAGGAATCGATGGTGAAGTGACTTGAGTAATTTCCACATGGCTGGGTATGCGCAAATATGTCAATCTTTACGTTCAACAATGCGACAGACTTCTGCGGCCTCTTTCAATACCTAATACGCCTTGGACTTACCTTTCAATAGACATCTTCATCGTCAAACTCCCATGATCTCAAACGTTTGATTCCGTTCTGGTGGTTCTTTGCCGAATAACCAAGATGGTTCACTGTGTCCCATGCAATGACTCTGAGCGCGTTTCAGAATTCACTTCACCCTTCTTCGACAATATCGTCTGCGCTTATGGCACAATGCCCAGAACGCTTTGCGAGAGTCCTGACAAAGACTCGAGTCGAGACAAAGCGGCAGGCTCATCAAGGTGGTCAAGTTCCAGGACATCGAGCGCTCGTGGGCCCTTAAATTACTATCCTGCGGGCTTAATCGACTAGAAAAGCATATGGACTTGCTGCAAAACTCTTTGATTCCACTCATTGAGCAAGAAGAAGGCGTCCTCGAAAACATGCTTCGAGACGATAAACTGATCTTCCAGCAAGACAACGCTCCCATACACACAAGTGCTAAAATAAAGCTTTTCTTGCAGCAAAGTGGTCTGACTATCTTACAGTATACGCATATTTACTTACTCTTCGTTTTAAGATGCTAGGTATTCTCAGTGGATTGAGGTCTGTTGAGTTTGCTGGCCATGGTAAGACAGTCAGACCACTTTGCTGCAAGAAAAGCTTTGCTTTGGCGCTTCTATAGAGGAGTGCGTTGTTTCGTTGCAAGATCAGTTTGTTTCTAAAGATAAAAAAAATTCCGAATTGACACGCAATATCATAGAGAATTATAGGCTTAGCTTTGGCATTCGATTTGACCAGCCCATCATCAGAAACAGGCCAAAGATCCTCTCCTTTCCCGTTAACATATCGAACAACCTTAGTTTACTCCATGACGACATGTCGCAAGCATAATGCTAGGCTCGTCTGCATTCGGACTGCTCGTGGTTTTTTCTTGCACAGCGTGAAAGCGTCGTTCACTACCGAATCTCCTTCTGAGCACTAAGATCGTTGTCGGGCTGCATCGTTTTTGGATTGAAATGTGGAAAAGCTAGAAAGTCATGCTGGTGGTAGACATGTGTTGCATGACTCATAACATCTTCCATATCCTTTTTGCCAAAGTCGAAGCGCTTATGTTGCATGTTGCCATCAAGCGAAAAGATCAAAGCAGGCCGGTCCTTTGTCATTTTCTGCGGTCAGCTGCTTTGATAGCCAGGCAAAGCATGCGGGACATTGTTCCTCCAGAGCCACAATCTAGAATTGTGATCTCGGCGAGTCACTGTCAACATAATTACGATTTAGTAAGCGGTATCCATGTTTATGAGCCTCTGTTCAAATCGTCAACCACTGAGCGTGGGCATCACGAAAAGTCCTATATCCGCTGTAAATTGCTTGGGCATTTCTACAGAGAAGGCGAACGAGAGACGTTTGGGATTGGAAGGAAAGCAACAGCGCGACTAGGGTGACATGTTTGCATGAAACAAACTCCTTGCGCTCGAGTTTTTCAGGGGAAGAAGCATAGAACAGTGCAAGCTCGTTTCTTCCAACGTGTAGGTTTGTTGCAGGATGCGATATTGCCAGGGTCGTTATAAGCGTGCACAAGATCCTCGCGAATCGCTAGCCATTGTGAACTTTCTGCCACAAGGTTGTCTGAATTTGTTCGTCTCTTGCTTTATTTTACATGTTCAGGTATTGGTGGCATCGTCATCTGCATGGGCACAGGTGAAGGGACATTTTGGGTTGACACGAAGTCCTACTTTCTGCCGCACAATCTTTGGGTCTGGTGATCACATGAGTCATGACAAATGAGCTCCTCCTCCTCGCTGAGTATGTTCAGAACAAATCGCAGCATAACGATAAACAAGTACTCTTATCAGTCTGAGGATGCGCAACATTTTCGTACAGGTGCCTGCCCCTCACGCTCCTCTCAACATCTGCATTGGCGATCACTCCGACACGAGAAGTATATGGATGAGTCTTTGCGACCGCTTGCCTGCTTCTCTGCTACAAGCATGCGACTTACGTGCCACATACCGTTGTCGTGGTACTCGTCCTGGCTGCACCTTTGAGAATGGCACGCATCTGACATTATCACCCGCTTTGGTTGGTGGAAAAGGCGGCTTTGGGTCGCAACTTCGTGCTGCAGGAAGTCGTAAGTCGGGATCTGCTGCATCTGTTCGGTCAGCGATGAAAGATACTTCTGGTCGTCGACTACGCACGCTGCAATTGGCGCAAACGCTTGCTACGCAATTGACGACTGCGCCGGACCGCGAGCGAGCCGCGCGGGAAGAAAAGAGGAAGAGGTTGACTGATATCTTGAATACAGAGTCGACGCGCAAAGTGCTCTTTGACGATGAAGGGTACTTGCTGGACAGTGAGCGGATACTGGATGACATCAAGGCCGCGCTGCAAGATACGTTGCAAGAAGGGCAAGAGAGCGACGGTGAGGAGACTGGCGAAAGTAGTAAGCCCGATAAAGCCGGAACAATATCCACCGAGTCGGTCCCGCGAAAGCTACAAGGTTGGGATGATGAAGATGATGAGTTGGATGATTCATCGGATGAAGGTAAAGAAGAAGAAGAAGAAGAAGAAGAAGTAGCAACGATACAACCATCCGGAAAAGGCAAGGTAGCTGTTGACACGCATGTGAGTAAGCGTCGCAAAGCGGTAGCGTAGCCACAGAGTATTTTTGAGTCATAGCTAGAGTACTCGAGCGAAATACGAGATGGCTGACTACTGGCAAATATGACGAGGCACGTATTCTGGGACCATAGGAAAACCACACCAGAAACAGCATCAAAAAAATACTATAAAGCTCGCTAATTTTCATGAATGCATTTCACGATTCTTTCTTGTTCATCTCCGTAACGCCGGAATACCCATTGAAAATCATCGTTTACCCTTTCTCAATAACCACTCCACGACACAATCGAGATTTTTACCATTCTTGACGGATATGGAGTAACAACTGACCTCGCGACCTTCGACTTTGCCGAGTGCTAAACGCTCAATGACTTCATCGACACCTAGACTACCGACCAAATCATTCTTATTTGCGAGAACGAGGAGGGGAATGCCCTTGAGTGTATCTTTCCCTACCAACGCATGTAATTCCACACTCGCGGTATCGAGTTTCGCTTGATCCGCACTGTCGACTAGAAATACAATGGCCGTGACGTTACGACAGTATCGCTCCCACATGCCTCTGAACCGCGGCTGACCACCCAAGTCCCAACACTTCATCGTCACACGACCTTTCACTACTTTGCGCATATTGAATCCGACCGTGGGGATCGTGTCTTCGCAGAAATCATCGCCTGCCAGGACGGAAAGTAACGTTGATTTGCCACTGTTTTGGAGGCCAATGAGGGTGAGTTCCAATTCAGTCGAGTAGAAGAATGAGAGCAGCCAATTGAAGAAGCTAGAGAAGGGATTCCACATCTCTCAGACACACACACACACACTCTCTGTCTCTCTCTATTTGTGCGCGCGCACTCTCCCTTGATGCTTTCCAAAAGCACACGCTCGCAATAGAAATGATAGTAACAGTGAATGAAAAGAAGAAGGAGTCGATGAGATTGGGTAGAGGTTGGAGCAAACAATACAGAAAGAGCGCCGATGCCACAGAGGAAGTTTCACGGTCACGTGGAATATATCTTAGATGCACAGAGTTTAGACATTACTACGACGTTTATTTCAATCAACTATTCAATACAGTTCGGGTGGAGTTGGACGCGGCACAGCGTGACTCTGCCAATCATCCGACCCATGTTTCCAGCTTCAAGCGCTTTATGACATTTAAGCCTCTTCAGCGTCGTCAGTAACTTCGTTGCCTAGGTTGTTGTGGTCACGCTCCTTGGAAACAGAGATACCATCGGTGACTTGAGCAATCGGTGCTCGGGAACTGTCCTGTTCCGATGAGAACTGTCCATTCTTGACGTTTGAGACGAGTGGCGCAGAAGTGGTAGGAGCCTCAATAATGGTGCTCTGGTGGTGCGATCGGGAGCCTTCATAAATGGAAGCATTCTCATACTCGGCGTCATTTTCCGGGAGGCCGTTGGTTGCAACTCGTGACAGACCGCCATCATAGTGTTTTGGCTGATACTGTTTGAGTTCTTCCTCGCAGTCTAAAAGAACCTGCTTGGCGGCAGACTCGTGTCTGTAAGCCGCTGGGGCGTCACCAGGGACGACTGGAGTGTCGTCAAGGAACTCGAGAATTTGTCGACCGTGTTCTGCGAGGATGAGGTTCTTCTCTGAACGCTCGATGAGAGATGCAAAGTGGAGGAGGTAAGTCTCCTTGAGCCCGTGTCGCTGAATATTGGTCAATTGAGCCTCGGCAACTAAGTTTTCAGCTTCAGCGCGGACTAAAGCGAGCTCGAGATCGACGAGCTTGGGAGATTGCGGATCTTTGTGCTTCAATGCATGAATCTGATCCATCAACTTTTCGCGGTGGTCACGCGAAGGCTGGACGGAAGCTTCCGTGTTTCGAATGGACTTGAGAGTCAAACGGGTCTCTTCCAATTCGGCGGCGTAGTTGTCCTCGACATCGGCAATCTCAGAGAGAATGACACCAAGCTTGTCACTGATGTCTGAGATGTGGTCGTCTTCACTGTCACCTCCCCAAGCAGAGAGCTGGTGGGCAACAGAGTGCATCGAGGCAGCGGCGCCTTCGTAGGCGGAGACGACAGCGTTCTCAGTCTTGATAAGCATGTACATAGCGCTGGACAAGTCATTCTTCTTGGTAGCACCGCGCAGGGATGAGAATGAGAACTTCTTTGCAGGAGCTTGCTGGCTACCATGTTTGGAGCTTCGTAGTGACCTTGATCTATTCATCTTTTTATTTTTTTCTCTAAGGTGTCAATTGATAAAAAGGAAGGGAGTGGGCAACTTGGAGAAATATAAGAGGGCGGGACGAGGGGATTTTCTTAAATGAGAGCGAACCATGGAAGAGCAACACAAAAAGGTGACGTAGCACATTGCTCGTTGCAACTCACCAATTGGGAAGTGGAAAAGCGCCTCCCTGTCATTGCGATGGCTGGAATTCTCTCCTCTGGCCCACGTCCTCCTTCTCTGTTCCATCATCATCAAGCGTATGTCCTTGTTCTTGACAAACCATCCATCGAACAGGCATGCATCTTTTATTCAATGACGCGTCGTCCGTACCAGTGCAAACAATTGGTTCTTTGCTTGTCGTCCCTGGAACTTTGTATGTGACGCGCATGACCGCATGGGCATGTCCCACTTGTACCGAATCCTTGACTTGACTGGCATGTGATGATAAAAGCTTCTCTTTAGCAGACAGAAAAATCGCTTTGCGCTTGCGAATTTTAAATTCCTGACTGGATGTGCGGCATGGATTGCCTCTCTTGGATGTATCTTATTTTGTTACTCATGCTTTGCGATTTCTCAGACTCTTGTCTTCTCTAATCTCAAGGACACGGTGAAACGCGTCAATAGGTGCGCTCTCTTCACGAGCACTGTGGTATCTCCTCTGCGGCGAGTGTCGCTTCAGCGGAATTGTGACGCGTTTTCCAAGTTCCCAGTGACGTCTCTTACCTTGTTTGCGCCATCACTGTGCGAGCGTAAAATTACTCTCTACGTGTTATCCAGAGAATGCCAGATGGTTCAACATCAGGACAAAAACAGGAGCTTCTCAAAGCTGCTGCTGCACAAACGACTTTCAATAACAATCATCGCAGCCTACCACGACCAGATCTGCCCCACATCACAGACAGGTTCATCCCAATCTCCCATATCGTTTCCGCCTTGACACGAACAGCCTATGCCGATCTTGTGAAACTGCGACAAAGTCTTGTTGATGCACCCGATCAAAAAAGGAAAAAGAAAATTGTCGATTATGCCGCGAAGTACCGCGCCGAAATCGTTAAAGTACTCGTTTTGGTCAATTGGGCTACTCGCGCTGAGGAAGTCTCGACGGCTATTGACCTGCGGGCTTGGCTGCAAGGTCAGAAAAACTGCTTTGACAACCTATATGGGATTTTGCGATTTGATGTATCTCGCACCCTAGTATCCGCAAAGATAATAGAGCCAAACATTTCTACAGCTATAGATGTTCTTACTACAGGAACTCTACCTCAACTCAGACGTTCGGATTTAGCTCAAAGGTTCCATGAACCTAAACCACTAGATCAGCGCGCAATCATTCAGACTTTTCACACAGTCGATGCTTTACTCAGTTTGCGCCTCGCACTGCATGAGGTCCTGCCTGCCGCATTTCAAAACTACAAGATCGATTCCGGGAGGGTCACATTTGATGTGGCTAACGAATTTTCTGTAGATTTGTTCTTTGCCAACGAGTCCATCGAGGACGCCAAATTGCAATGGTTCATGATCGACTTTAGATTCAACTTTACGGCTGAAGACTATCTCGAAACTCCATTATCCTTGAAACTTGATATCGAGTCAATCTCAAATGGTTTGATGGCTGCAACGTTATCAGACGGCAACGGCAAGCACCAGCTCGTCGAGCTCTACAATTTCCTACACAGCTTCACGATACAATATAAGCTAGAGCGTCTGTTCTCGCAGTTCTCTACCATCGGTATCCGAGAGAAAGGCCGTATAGATGTTAAATACTCCTCCGCACAAAAAGTCCTTGCAGTCGGGTTCTGGTTGCAAAAACGTCACAAGGATCGCAAAAGTGTTCTCAATTCATTGACTGTGACTATCGAAGCGCCTATGATGAGTGCTAAGGACAAATTCTTATCAACTGATCGCTTCACCAATAACTACAATCGAGAAGAGCTACAAGTCGTCGTTCGACATGCTGAGGAAGCACAACCTCTTGGTGGATTGAGTATTGAAGAACATGGTGCAACAAGCTTGTTGGCGGCAATTGTCAGCAACAGAATCTCCCTTTTGCTCGACCGCATCCACCAAGAGTTGAAAAATACCGATGCCTGCGCGGGGATGACGAGCTCTTTGTCGTCCGGGCAATTGCGCATCGGACTCATTCGGGATGACTTTTTGTGTATTACCATAAGTGATCACAGTGGAGATTATCTTATAAGTCGGTACATAAGCGAGTTCACACACAATTGCCAGCGTCCACGACACTCCGTCGAGCTCTTACAATCTCGTCTCAATCAACTATCCTCGCCACGAGACGTAGCCTTTTGCATTCGTGACTTTAGGCTTAACCACATAAAGCGCGAGCTCGAACAAGTCGCTCGCTCCGCTTCCTGGGACGTGCTTTCTTTCACACCAGCTTCAATTTATCAAGAAGAATTTACGAGAGCTTTTGGTCAACGGTCTCTGTCATTATCAAATTGTTTGTTTTTGACGAGATTACAAGAAGGCTGGAAAGATATAAATGGTGGTGCATCGTGGTTCGTTGTAGTGGATTGCCAGGCGTTGGTAATACAATTCTGGCTCGCAGAATTCAGTGTCGATAATGTACAAGCGAAGTGGCAGGTCCAGTGGGTTGAGCAATTACAAGCCGACGAGGCTCGAAGCCCAATTGATCCCAAGAAGAAGCTTGGTTTTGTCGTCTTCAAGCATCTGTGGAGGTTCTGTACGGCTCGAATCATTAACCTACAAATATCTCGAGCTCTTATGGAGCGCTGCATCGAGCATCATCTAGTTCCGACAAGCTCAAACTCGCGCTTCTTTCCAGTTCCGTCGATAGTGCTGCCAGTCAAGGCAATCGTCCCGCCAGCACGTCCTTGGAGCCAACCTGTGGTGCAGATTGATGTCTTTAAGGTGTGTCAGGATTCGAATGGTGGGGCTTTCATCTCCTTCAAGTGCCAAAAAATGTCTACACTTGATCTGGATTTGAGTCGATGTGAAGATATTGAGTTTCATGCCGACAAGCAGTCTTCCCACTTTTCCTTCGATTTCAAGACTACAATTGTGCAGGATGCCCATATCCTGCTTGATCAATTTCGACGAAAATGGATGATGGTGGAGAATACGATCGGCATGGTCGATGCTGCTACGAGAATAAGCGAAAATTACTTGCTTCAGACTGTCACGTTGAACTCGGCGAGTTTTCTTTATGAAAACAAGTCATACGTATTGCAGATACAACAGCAGCCGTCTTTATTGGATGACTACGTACAACTAAGTGTTTCACTTGGGTCCCTCGTAAAGAAAAACAACCCTCATCTTAGGATAGTCGAGTATCTTTCGCCATTAGCGACCCGATATCAGGACAATATGGGACTTTTCTTCAAAATTTTCGACATGACACTGCCTGTCTTGAACTGTCTGCACAAGGTTGAGCAGGAAACATTCCAAAATCCATCGTTCTACGTCATGACGCGATCCATTACAAACTACCGGATTCACTATCCAGAGAAATCGATTGTATTGCTCATTCGTGCTCGTCTCGCGCCGAAGGCAGAGGTTCTTCCGGAGCCATATAAAAAGATTGCAAATACGATCGTCTGGCATTTCACTGATGGCTCACGGTCTTCTTTACCTGTGAGTGGCTCCGTCTTGATTGATAGCTGCGAGGAAATTTTTACCCGTGGTCTCAATGAGACACTCCAGACAGAGATGACATTTCCCGAGGGGTCTGGTATAGCTTGCACCGTCGAGCTTGCTGATCGTGTACTGCGCGAGGTGCATAAGACCATTATGGAACGACAATTGTTATCACCACCCCAAACAATCTCTGTAAATAAGAAGCGATCAAATAATTATACGAAACACTCAGTAGTCACGACAGGCTTGGACAAGTCTGACGGACGTTACTCAAAGACAAACAAGAGCAGCAATAATCGTGGCGGCAACAGCGAGGTAATAGAGATTTTATGAAAACAACCAAAAAGAAGAGCACAAGGGTGTGCGCTAGATAGCATAGTTTTGCATGGTAGCATAGCGAGGGTACTGTAGAGACAGGTGTGTATTTGTTTGGGGTATTCGCTTACTCATTTTGAAAAATCGTCGCTATTTGAGGGCTTTGTCTTGTAATGATTGACACCAATCTGGCTCTTGCAGTCGCGAACCATGACATGATTGGTCCGGAGTTGGGAGTAAGTTGTAGTAGCAATGGTTTTGCTGAACGTGAATTCTGCGAACGGTTGTGGTCTGTGCATGGCGTTTTTATAGTTGGCACTCTTTAGTCTACAACTCCGCAATACAGTAATCAACACACACAACAACTGGACCAATTTCACCTGCATCCCATTTGATGGGCCAATTGTCCGGCATCGGCCGCTTCTTCAGTCTCGATGTTCTGGATGGCCAACACCGCACGAAAGACCCGACAAAGGTATTGCGATGGCAGACGCCAGAGTTCTACTTTTATTACCTCGTTTTCCTTGTCGCTGTGCCCCTCATGTTCAAATCAGTCATGGACATCTCGAGTCCTTCGCATGTGTTATATGGCACATATAAGCACCTCTTGAGTGATGGGCTATTTGGAGAAGGTGGTCGGAAAGTGGATAATTCAGATACACAGTATGCGAGTTTTCGTGACCAGATACCGACTCTGGTAGCCACGACCATGCTTCATCTTTTGCTTCGTCGTGCAAGCCGTTCCTTTATCGCACGACGCGTCACTTTCGACGTTGCATTCGGGGCCGTGTTTCTCGCCATCATGCACGGATTCGGAGCACTAAAGTTGCTTGCTATCTCAGGCATCACCTATAGCATTGCTCGATTCGGAGGCGGATCTCGATGGAATCCAGCATTGACGTGGACGACCATCATCGCCTTGTTCTTCCTGAATGAGCATTACCAAGGCTACAAGTTTTCCACGATTCACCCTGCGCTGAAGATCCTGGATCAATACTCTGGCGTGCTTGATCGTTGGCACATACATTTCAACATTACTGCATTACGTCTAATCTCATTCAATATGGACTACTACTGGTCCATCCGCCAATCACCCAAGGACAAGAGCAGCACTGCGGCGGCCGCAAACGAAAAGGAAAGAATCGAAGTGGCTGCCCCTATTGCAGACTATCATTTCGCATCTCTTTTTGCATATGCTTTTTATGCGCCCCTATACCTCGCAGGCCCAATCTTGACGTTCAACAATTACGTGGCTCAATGCAAGAATACGCCATCCACCATTACTACGAGACGAACGTTGCTGTATGGGCTACGGCTGCTCGTGTGTCTCGCGACCATGGAATGGGTGTTGCACTATATTTACGTCACTGCAATCTCCAAATCAAGCACGGCAGAGTTCACGCCATGGCATGCCATGTCACCGATGCAAGTCGCTATGGCAGGGTACTTTAATCTTCACATCATCTGGCTCAAACTCCTTGTGCCCTGGCGCTGGTTTCGGTTTTGGGCCATGATGGACGGGATCGAGACGACGGAAAACATGATTCGATGCATGTCCAATAATTACTCTGCGCTCGCATTCTGGCGATCATGGCACCGCAGTTTCAATCGATGGATCACGCGGTACATTTACATTCCACTAGCGCGGCACGGAGCGTCCAGCAGTAGTGCTGCAAAGCCAACAACAACAAAACAGGCACGACTCGTTTGGACGGTATTGAATATGCTTTCAGTATTCACGTTTGTCGCTATTTGGCACGATATCTCATTGACGCTGTTGACGTGGGGCTGGCTCGTAGTTCTCTTTCTCCTGCCAGAACTCCTTTTGACGACTCTTTTCGCACCACTCAAAGCGAAATGGTATTACCGCTTCATCTGCGCCGCCGGTGCAGTCTTGAATATCCTCTCCATGATGGCAGCGAATCTGGTGGGGTTCAGTGTCGGTGTCGACGGGGTAAAGAGCATGATTACCGCCATGTTTGGGAGTTTCGGCGGGTTCATGGTCTTGGGCCTTTCTTGCGCCGCGCTCTTTGTCGGTGTTCAAATTATGTTTGAAGTCAGAGAAGACGAAGCCGCGCGTGGGATCCAATTACGCTGTTGAGAGACATGTAAGCAACGTTCCTTGTATTTCATGAGCCGTCGATTTGGTGGTGATTTGACTTGCCATAATGTACAGCACATTGCCCAAGGGTCTGACCATCAGGCCTCGTTGCGATGCCGTATCCGGCGTGCTGCCATGCTCCCTGAGCGCGCTGACGAGACTCGAGGCGATGAGACTGCTGTATCCACCAGCTTCGTCTTTCAACGTGATGGCGACCACTGATCCGAGACACACGACGTATTCAATCTTGCGATGAAACGACAAGTCCTTGATCCATTGTGGGTCCCAGACTGAATGGATGGGACTATCGTGCCATGCTTCTCGGGAGCTCTGAATCGTCTCTTGGCATGTCCTTTGCTCGTCACTAGAGACTTTTGCGGACGGGTCGTGCATGGCATCGAGCATCGCAATGGACTGTAATGCAACGGACGTGCCTATCGGATGAGCAGTATATGAATGTCCGTGCAGCAGTGCGTCTTTCTTGTCGCTCTTGAGAAACGTATTAAAGATGGACTCGCTCGCCATGGTGGTGGATAAAGGAACGAGGCCGCCAGTGAGTAATTTAGCATTGACTGAAATATCAGGTAGCAATTGCATCAAATCAAATGTGCGTGGCTGCGAGAGCCGATAGAGGCCAGTGAATACCTCGTCCGTGATGACTGGTAACCCTGACCAGTCATGACTGTTGTTCGCATTGTCGGGACACAAAAAGTCTGCGTCTCTCACGATTTGGGTGAGCAAGTGCTGAAACAAGGGGTCAACGAAGATCATGCCTCCTGCACCCATGAGAATCGGTTCAAACAAGAGTGCACCAAACTTTTGACCATGATCGACTGCGTCCTTTATTCGCTGCGTGATGAGTGTGGTATATGCCTTTGCAGTGTCGGACGTCTTGCGAGCAGCCAAAGCAAAGACTTGATTCAACGAGTCAAAGGAATCTGGCTCTGGCTGTAATGCGGCATCATCGTGTTGATGCAAGGAAGAAGGAATCGTGAGGATCCATTTACCTTGTTTCATGGCTACACTAGGCGGATCGAAAAAGAGTCCTCGGGCGCGGTACCAGTCGACTTGTTCATTGTACACATTCGGATCGGATGCGTCCATGGCACCAATGGTATCGCCATGGTAACTTCCCGTCAATCCAATGATTCCCAGCTTCAGTTCCTCTTTCGTGCCCGCATATCGTACTCGAGCGGCTTTCAGCGCCATTTTCAAGGCAACTTCAATCGCGGTCGCGCCATTATCACTATAATAAACACGAGTGGCCCATCCTTTCCCGACCGTCTCAAGGAGCCGTTCAGCGAGTGCGAGGGCAGGTTCATTGACTGTATTTGGAAGGATGACGTGACCGTATCGCGACGCGGCATACGCTGCAGTCAATGCCAATGCCTGGTTCCCGTGTCCCAGTCCCTGCGTCCACCAACTCGCACTACCATCAAATACAGGCCTCAATGCAGTATTGTCATTGTCGTCTTTGTGCACGGTACTGAAATCGTCCTTGAATGCTGAATCAATCGTGGTGACTGATGCATGCGTCACGAGGCCGTGTTGCGTGAACGGGTACCATAGTTTCTCTAGTGCGAGGCTCGGCATCTCCTGCAATCGTTCGACGCGAGATTCATGCAACTCATGGAGATATGTCGTGAGCGATGCGACAGGCGCTGATTTCGCGACAAGTTCATAGTAGACATTCATTCGTTCCTCGTCCTCTTCCGACGGCTCCGGCACAAGCGGTAACTGAATCGTAGGCACCGGCAAATGTTGCGCCAAGTACGGCATGTTTCCCCACTCCCTCTTGAATCCTACAATCACGGCAACGTCGAATCCATACATGGTCAGAGTCTCATACGCACTGCGAGTCGTTGAAATACCGCCGAGTCCTGAATCTGCCACGAGAATCACGGGAAACCGAAAGGGCCGGTAAAGGTCCATTTGAGATGTCCCCGAAGGAGTCGGCGAGTGAACTCCCCCTGCAGTCTCAATCAAAGTTATTTTGGACTCCTTTTCTTTTGCTTTCATGATTTGCTCCAGTAATTGTGTCCTGATGGCATCATCTCCAGGCGCCTACTGTCGTGGTCAGTCTCCGTGTCAACAAACGAAAAATTAACAGCAGACATTTGATCCGGCGGCAAGGTGAGGACTACATGGTCGATCGAACTGATACAAGACTTGGCCTTTTACTGATGGCACGTACCGGTCAATGTGCAAGTAATCAGCATCACTCAGCGGGCCGGTGGACACTGGTTTGATGTAATTGACTGCAGGAGCAAGAGCCTTCACCAAGACGGTGGATATGATTGTCTTGCCTACGCCCGTATTTGCACCAAAGATTGTGTATATCGGCTGCTTCAGCGGCACGCGCCATGACATGAGGATTACCGAGACTGGCCGGGTGAGATGACTGGGTGATGCAGGTCGTCGATGCCAAAAGAAAAGGATGAATGTCAATGGGGAGCCGGGCGACAAAAATGTCGAGAATTCTTTTGTATAATAATAATAAACTATAAAACATACGCGGAATCTACTTCTACTTTTCCCGCATGGCAGCCTGGTCAGGGTACGTCGGGGTATTTGCTGGATACGACGGAGGACTATAAGTTTCATGACCAGTGTGGATGGGAGGAGCAGTGTGATTATAAGTGTTATTGCCATAAACAGGCGCTGTGTTGTCTTGTGGATATTGCTGCATCGGGTACTGCGAGTAATTTGGTTCTTGAACAACACCAGTTTGTTGAGGGTGCTGATACGGTGTAGCCCAACCAGTGTATTTTACTGGCTGCTGGCCTGTTCTCGTGCGCTTTCGATTGCAAAGGCAAACAGATAACCAGATGAGTACTGCGAGCCCGACTATGACGCCGAGCAGAATCCATCGGCCATACCTAGACCAGCCACTGCTGCCGTTACCGTAATATCCGTCTGAAGGTGTCAATAAATAAATTTCATAAAGGCGACGAGGAATGCAACTTACATCCATAGCCATAACCGAATTGTCTCTTTTCCAATTGAGCTGGTGCGAGCGCTTCCTGATGCAGCGCTGCAAGGAGCGCAGAGGGTCGCATTATCGTAGGCATGCTTCTACTGGATGTAGGATCGATGTACATGGGACTCGATATGAGAGAAATAGTCGACGATGGGACGAAGCGACGAGAAATGACGAAAAGATGGCGAATGATGTCGTTGTGGCGCAGCATTTGCTACTTCTTCGCCTGATCTGGTAACTCGGCCCGTCTCTGCAACAACGTGGCGTAACTCAGCTCGCACGTGCGTCGCTCAGCATCTCGTACTGCGTCAATCACGTGCAATCTGTCAGCACTCACAGACTGCGCAATTGTCCTGAGAAGAGCGTCATTCTCTGTGCGATCGAGCTCTTGTAGCTGATGCGCGAGGCAATCCAAGGCGATTGTGCATGCTTTGTGACTGAGCCTGTGCCACTCTGGCTCTTCCCTCAATCGTGCTAACAACGTGTCTTTGTCGAACGGTATGCCTTTGTAGAGGCTATTTGTGAGATCAGCGCCAGGCTCCCCGTGCAGAGTGCAAACCCATAAGAAACTAGATTCTGCATCGTAAAGTAGTTCTGTGTCAGGACTGATTCTAAAGGAAGGTTCTCCAAAGCCTGCCGCAGGGAATGAAGAGTCAAGAGAAATCTCGATCGTGATGCTTCGACTGCCAGATTTCACTTGACTCTCTTCTACAAAACCATATTTGAACAACAACTCTCCATTGCCACGTTTACCATAACTAAATAGAATCTCCTGGTCATTTGGTAGATTCGGCAAAGTCGAAAGATGGAACCCAGCGTCATCCATATGCCAAGCTGAATTTTGGACATTCTCCATCCCGTGAACTTGAGATGAATGATTTGCAAAGTCGATCACGGGTACCATGCATGAATCATCTTCGTTGCTCAACAAAGCGCGTGAGTCGAGCAACATTTCATACTTGGCTAGGTCAGATATCCGCAATCCCTGCGTGAATTGACTCGCATTAGGTTGTTTTTGCTGGTATTGCAGCCAGGCCGTCAAGAAAGCAATCTTGTCCTCGGCGACACCAGAAATAGATGTGCCTAGCAATAATGCACGCTCCTCTTCCGTCCAAAATAGCGGCGAGTCGACATACTCTGGTAATGAGGCGATGTATGGTGACCACGGAGTCTCATGCGTCGATGAATACGCCATTAGCAAGATTATTGCCCTTCGCGATGTCATGCGGATCCTTGCAGACCATTCCGCCAAGATATTTCCGAATTCTGAATCAGTCTCAGCAAATCTTTCGATATTGTTGAGAGTGAGCAAGATGTTTCTTGGGACGAAAATGGTTGCTCCAGTCGTAGACGTGGTCGTAGACGTGATCAGACTGTTGCCTCGTCCAAGCAGCGATTTAACCACAACTCCGTCCACAACCGCGCCTTGTGAGACGGCCCATTGAATACATGCTTCCGCTGGACTACTCATGTTGTATGCTTGGACGACTGTACAGGTAGCATTCTAGCTTGTGAGCCATTGCAGCTCTAGTCATGTCCTTCACAAATAAGCCAGAGAAGCGTTGCGGCTACTCGTAGTGCTCAGGTGCAATGAGTCTTGAGTGATGTGATTGTCAGAGTGGAGCCCTCAGCAGTTGTGCGCCTTTGCAGCACAAATTTTGTTCTCTACGCTCATCAACACTGCGCTTCTCCAGTCTCGCTAGGTGATTCTCCCACGTCCTTCATTTCCCCTCTGCAAGCATCATGGTCAAACATGAATTAGACGACAGTGAAATGTCGGCCACAAGTCGCCAAAAAATAGATACTTCTTCCCACATCACACTCAGGGCTGTCATGACGAATCGACAAGCCGCCATTATCATTGGCGAATCGGGCGGCATGATTACATCCCTCAGAGAAAGTACATCTGCAGAGCTGGATGTTAGTGATCAGCTCCGTGGAGCGATCGATCGCATTCTGACTGTTTCCGGTGCTGTCAATGAAGTTGCATCTTGCTTTAGCGCTGCGTGTAAAGCACTGCTTGGCGAAGATATTAGTGCTGCAGGGACGGCCAATTCCAACGAAATCACTCTAAAGTTGGCTGTACCTCATGTATACTTTGCCGCAATTATCGGTGCTGGTGGATACAGATTGCGACAAATCATGGACGCTTCTCATACACAAATCTACGCTTCCGAATTCTGCCTGCCCTTGTCTTCGGAACGAACTCTGTCCATTACTGGAAAAGCAGAAGATATCAGTCTTGCCGTAGCAGAGGTAGGCAAGGAGTTTCTCATCAAGAAGAATGGGTCTTCGTCAAATGTTAGTAACCCATACGTGCCCGTATCCATGTTTGGGCGATATGGTCATCCGGAATCTCTTCGCTTGATCAAAGCACATGATACTATGGTCACTCCGTCTAATCCATACGGCATTGCTCCTGCTAGTTTCAATGCGCCTGCGCAAGATGCCACTACAAGTGAAAATATTGTACTACCAAATGATCCACGAGCCGGTCCAGCACGAGGTGCCACGAAGGATAAGCTTACACAACAAATCTACATCCCCAATGATATGGTCGGCGCCATCATTGGTAAACAGGGTAGCAAGATCAATGAAATTAGACAATTGTCCGGAAGTCATATCAAAATTAACGAACCAGATGCGGCGAGAACGAACGAGCGACTCATTACCGTGGAGGGAACGGTAGAGCAAAACCAGCTTGCACTATACATGTTGTATCAGCGTCTCGAGTCGGAAAAACGCAGGCAATAGCAAGCATTTTTCTTTGTAAATATAGATCAATATCGAATGTTTTTTTACAACTTGGCTTGTCCTCCTCGTCTTGCCACAAAGTCCGTCACGGCACGCTGAACGTGTTTCAGTACGGTAGGATCTTCTATCGTGGCAGGCACCTCGACAGCTTTACCTGGCTCACCATTCACGGCGTTTTCTACGTAAGATCGGCATGTCCTCCGCAACGTCTTGCCACTTCTCGTCTTTGGTAACGGCGTGGTGAGCCAGATGATGCCGCCCAATGATGCGATACTACCAATCTCTCGTCGAACGGCTTCATTGACTACATTGTATTGTGGTTCCTCTTTCGCCACGATAAACGCTACGGGTAAATGCCCTTTAATGTTGTCCGGCATGCCTACGACGCAACACTCAGTCACGCCCTTCAAGGATGCAATCACTGCTTCAAACGAACCAGTCGATAAACGGTGTGCCGCAACGTTGATGACGTCGTCAGAGCGGCTCAGAATATGCACAAACCCATCTTCATCAATCTTGCCCGCATCTCCGGTATCGAACCACCTGCCCTTGAAGCGACGCAGATAACTCGCTTCAAATCTACCTTTTGTATCGCGCCACAATGATGTGAGCATGCTTGGTGGGAGAGGCATACTCAAGACTACATTACCTTCTGCTCCATGACTCATCTCTCTGCCTTTGTCGTCCACGATGCGAACATCGTAGCCTGGTGTGGGTGGTCCTGCACTGCCTGGTTTTGCGGCAGGCTTATCTCGAAGTGATTGTAGGACGCCGGTAATGGGACTACCAGATTCTGAAGACCAGTAATTGTCCACTACGCGAAAGTGATTACCGATGTGTGATTTCAAAATACTTTCATATGCGATGACAATAGATGGCTCTGACCTTTCGCCTGCCAACATGAGCGTCTGCAGTGCCTTCAAGTCGCGTTTCTTGATTTGTGCGTGGTGCGAATCGACACTACGTAGTGCACGAAGCGCGGTCGGTGCACAAAACAGAACATTGACGCGCCATGCCTCGCAGCATCGCCAGACTTCCGTGCCCCCGAGCATTGGTACTTTTCCCTCGAAAAGCACAGTCGAGCAACCGCCTAAAAGAGGTGCATAAACGATATACGTGTGCCCAACGACCCAACCAATATCACTTGCGCAAAACATGACCTGTCCAGGTTGCAAGTTCATGAGTGTCTTGATGGAGTGTTTCAAGTGTACGGCGTACCCAATACTCGTTCTCTCCACTCCCTTGGGAGCACCTGTTGTGCCAGAGGTGTACAAGATGTAAAGAGCGTCTTGTGCGTTTGTGGGCGTACATTCCAACACTGGCGTCGCCTCACGCATGACACTCTCCCAGTCCAGCACTTCTGCTGCGGCGGATGTTGTATCCCGGTGCGTTTCGCGCTGATAGAGAATCGTGTACTTGGGAACTTTTGAGGCCACGGCCATTGCGGCTTGGACGAGTGGCAGGTATGGCGTCACGCGATCGCCTTCAATGCCTGCACTGGCAGTCACCACCACGCTCGCATCTGCATCATCCATGCGTTTCGCCAACTCTTTCGGTGCGAACCCACCGAATACCACGGCATGAATCGCGCCGATCCGCGCACACGCCAGCATTGCCACGAGTGCCGCGGGAATCATGGGCATATAAATCATGACCCGGTCGCCCTTGCCTACACCGAGAGAGCGCAGGACTCCCGCAAACCGTTGCACGTCCTTTAGTAACGCCGCATAGGAAATGACACGTCGGGTATTGGTTACCGGAGAATCATAGTTGATTGCGGCAACACTCCCGCGTCCAGCTTGGACATGCACGTCAAGACACGCATGACACATGTTGAGTTCTCCGTCTGCAAACCATTGCCATGCGTTGTTGGGAAGTAGAGTCAGTGTCTGTTTCGGTGTTTTTGTCCATGGCAGCGAAGCGACAGTTGAAGACCAGTATGATGCTGGATCAGACAATGATTGCTGATGCTGTGCCTGTTGACTATACATCACGCTTCCGCACACTTCACTGTGCTTTACACTTGAGACGGATGCCACCTTGACAGCCAAATGTCAACGGATCAAAAAGTGGGGAAACTTCCTGAATTCCGGGGTAAAATTTGTCATCAAGCACAATGTCTGGGAAGAATGTCTAGAAAGTACATGAAGGCACATAAAAATCACGACTGGAGTTAAATCATCTCCAACCACTAAAATAGTCTTGCACGTCCTTCAAAGTACTTGTCTACATTGACGCCAAAATCCTTCACGTGCCATTCGCCCAGCTTTCTGTGCTTCAAGGTACTTTCCACACCTTCCACGAAATCGCGGTTATGCATAAATTCGCACGCAATATTGTATTCCTTTTCAAATACTTCGTGAATGTTCCAATTGATACCTTCGCGTTGAGCGCGAATCGCAACAGCCAAACTGATGGGCGACTTTTCACGCATCACTTTTGCCGTTTCAGCAGCAAATGCAGATCCTGATTTTGCGAATTCATCCAATTTGGCAAGAATATCAGGCACTCGAGGCGCCTCAAATGCCGTAAGCTCTTTTGCATGTTGTCCCAGGGCGAAAGGTTCCGTGATGGGTTCCGTAAACTCTTCGACGGCACCAATGATGCGATCGAGGTCAGCACTTTCTAATTCACCCAATCGAGTCTCGAGCGCAGCCATTCTCGCGCTCGGCACAAAGTGCGTGCCCAGACCGGCAAGCACAGCCTGTGGACCAGCCAAGCGGGACGCAGTACATGCCATGTATTTTCCCACATTACCGAGCTGCGCCAAGAACCGAGACGCCCCGACGTCAGGGAAGAACCCAATTGTTGATTCCGGCATGGCAAAGACGGTCTTCTCAGTCATCACTCTGATCGGTGCGTTCATCGTCAGGCCTACACCACCACCCATACAGATACCATCCACCATGGCAACAATTGGTTTCGTGTATGTTGCAATGGCGTGGTCAAGGCGATACTCTGCCGCAAAGTACTCTTTACTGATGTGATGCCGACCCTCTTTGTTATGGTCCGACAAGGTAGCCACGTCTCCGCCGGCACAAAACGCACGGCCATTGCCTGCGAGCAAAATCAACTTTGCAAGTGGTGATTTCTTGTACGATTCGAGTCGCGGCAAGATTTTGTCAATCATTGACAAGTCGAGCGAATTTAATTTTTTCGGACGATTCAGCATGATTTTACGTACACCGTTTGTGGTGGAAAAGAGAACATCGTCCAGTACTTGCGGCGCAGGTTCAACGAGTGCTGCATCGGTCGACAATGGCGACGTGGCATTGATTTTAGCTCTCAAGGGCATGGTTGTTGGTAGTTGACGAAAGTGTAGGTTTTGAGATAGTGCAGATTTCCCGATGCTTCTTATCATCCACACTCACGCGGTAAGTCTCGTGTAAAGAGACGGCCGTATCTATTATCGCGTTCTCAGTCAAGGACAAGTGAATCTGAAGCATAAGAAGAGTCGAGAACTCGGGTGGAGTAGCTTTCCTGTGCACGTGTTTCAGTGATCACATTGTATCACAGAAAGACTTGAAAGTAGTGCGGCACTCAATAGCAAGTCTGTCGTCCTCTTGCGTAACAGCGTCACATTGGTAGATATCATGCCTGCCTTCATAATTGATCCTGTGCAGTGCAACAAGTAGTCTGACACTTTGAATGTTGTGCCGCAGATAAGAAACTTGCAAAACGCCGCTGATGGACATCCCGCATTACTCAATCATCCTATAATTTCCATCTAGCAAAGAGTGCTGTTGTTCCAAGACGACGTCTATAGATTAGTCTTTTACAAGCTAGTGAAATCATTCCTCTCTTCAACGGCATGACTGATTCAGCGTCCATGAAAGCATGGCAATTTGATCAATTCGGGCAAGATCTCGAAAAGAGCATGTTTTTAAACAATCGCGCACAACGTGTACGTACGGCGCTCCTGCCAGATGAAATCCTGGTGCACGTCATTTCAGCTAGTCTCAATCCGATCGACTACAAGGTTGCTGAAATGAAGACTGCGAGACTCGCCGTCAGTCTGCCCGCGATTCCAGGTGCAGACTTTTGTGGCCGTGTCATTGCAACAGGCAACGCAGTAGATTCCTTGCGTAATGGAGAGCGCGTCTTTGGTCGACTCGAACCCGGCACACAATTTGGATCGCTCGGTGAATACATTGTTGCGTCACTACAGACGTGCGCGCCCTTGCCAAAGACGGTAGACGTTGACGACGCCGCTGCCATTGGTACCGCTGGCATGACTGCCTTGCAAGCAATCAGACCAAACGTTAAGCAAGGGAGTAAAGTCTTCATCAATGGTGGATCAGGCGGTACCGGACTCTTCGCCATCCAGATTGCCAAAGCACTCGGATGCATCGTGACGACATCCTGCTCTACTTCGAAAGTAGCATTCTGCAAAGAACTGGGAGCAGATACTGTCCTTGATTACCAAACTTGCGACTTGTCAGAAACTCTGAAATCAGAAGGACTCGTCTATGATTTAGTCATGGACAACGCGGGCGTCCCTGGTAATTTGTACGTCGAGTCAACACATTTTCTCCGTGACACAGGCAAGTACGTACAAATCGCAGCAGACACTTCTCTCGCGTCCATGGGATCCATCGCCTCACGGTTCCTCAAACCGAGCTTTATGGGCGGCGGTAAACGAAAGTTTCAGTTTTTGAGTGTCAAGAGCGACGCTAATGATTTAGCTCAATTAGGCGACGTAAGTTACTCAAATCAAGGCTCTTTCAAGTGCGCGACCTGATTTCAATAGTGGGTCGAAGACGGAAAGATCAAGGTAGTGGTTGACACAGCTTTCGAGTATACCGATGCAGCAAAAGCATACGAAAGACTCAAAAGTGGACAGGTCAAGGGCAAAGTAGTGGTCCACGTCAGCGAGAGGTGATTGAGGCCTGGAGTTGTTTCACAAAGCTCGGCTCAATCTTGGGGCAGCTGACAAGCCATGTAGATTTGAGCAGGAAAATGCTCAAGCGACCACGGCCTCTCTTTTATTATTGCCACGTAAATCTCCTTGTGGTTAGTGCTATCGCTCATGCAATGTATTCAATTCAGTGTCTGAAATTTGTGTAGACATGTCCAAGGCTGCAATCTCCCGTGCACTCATTCCGACCGCAGCAATCGGCCTGTCGACTTGTAACTTTGCTCCTTTCTGAAATGACTTGGCAGACATAAAGTCCGGTGCTCGTGTGTTCATCTGCGTAGCCTCGTAAAAGTCGTCCGCTGGATCTGGTACAATTGACTGGGACCTCTGTGTCACTTGGTTTGCTATGGAGACAGGTGCTCTGAAAAATTGTTCTCTGTCATCAGCCGCCATCCGGACAACACCTTTAGCCTTCGCCTCCTCGTTTGACATCATAGGGAAAGATAGACCCAACGAATCTTGATTGGTGGCTTGGTAGGCGATGCTTGCTGTAATTGACAGTGAGTTCTTAAATCTTGGCTGCGTAATCTCCTCTGAGGACGACTTCTTCTGTACCAGTGCCCGATCTGCGGACACGCCAACCTTCTTGTGCAGTCTTGGCAGTGAAGCCGTCTTCCTCTTACTGCCAGGTCCCAGTCGACTCAAAGCGGAGCGCGCAGCGATTTTCTTTGCTGTTCTGACAGCGAGTTGTGTCATCAAACCAGGTGAGTCTTGTGTTGAGTCGGGAAAGTCAGGCAAAAATAATGGCGTATTTAAAGATTGGGCAGAATTGGGTAGAGTTGCAGAATATCCGATATTATCTTCGATATGTGCCTGAGAAGATGCTTCATGAAGTTGCTCAATTAAAGCTTGTACCGGACGTGCTTTGCATTGTGGAATCTTTGTCTTGGTTAAGGGAACGGAAGATCTCCTTCTTCCTTTACCATGCGTAGCCTCTAGGAAGCCAAATTCGTCTTCTTGAGGCCTAGGAGGATATCCTTGGTTTGATGAAGATTCAGTAACGAACTCAATCGAGGGTTGACCCTCTGAAAGTGAAGCGGTACAGGTTTTCCCCTTCTCAGAGACAGCACGCGTGGGTGGATTCACTTCAAAAGGCGGCTCATCGGGGTAGATATCCAGAGTTGGGGGCTGTATGGGCGATATTGCAGCCTCCGACAAAGCTGCGCTTAGTGGATGTGTACCAGTCAAGTTATTCTGATCTTCATCTTCTATGGCAGCACACATTGGTGGTTGGACTTCGATATGTGCTTTGTCCTGACCTTTGTCAGAAGCATGAAATTGTGTGCATGGTATCGAGGCTTCAGGCAAAGCTGCTCCCCACGAACGTGCATCGCACAGGAGATCTTCGTTTTCATCCTCTGAAGCGACACACATCGGCGAGTCCTCTTCTTTAGGTACATTGTCGGGACTGTTATTAAAAATATGGTTTATTGAGGATGGTATCGACGCATCGGCTAGTTTGTGCTGCAATGGAGATTTCCCAAGCAAATCTGGCTGACTCACAGACATTTTGGTTTCTGCAACATCTGCCATGCCTGCAAATTCATCTAGACTATTGTCAGGTATCCAACGTAAAGAATCCACATCCAAAATCGCTTCAACCATATTTGCCTCAGATGGTGCCACAATGTTGCGCCTGAAAGTCAAATCTGGTTCAGTAGAATTCTTTAGTGCGTCCACTGTTCTTGACCGAACCGGTATTTGCAAAGGAGTGACACTAGAATTGTGATGTATCGGTAATGAGCGAATCCTGGAAGCCGCAAGTAATCGTCGGGGTTTCGCCTTGACTTGGATACGTGTTGGATCGAGATTTGACAGACTACGTGGCAATTCCAGACTTTGATCACTCGGAGAATTGGAGAGCATAGTCTCGTACGTTGCACTCTCTTCTGGCGTCTTTACAGCGACTTCAACTAATGGGGTCTCTTTGGAGCGAGAGATCTGTTGGCTCTTCGTCATCCCATCGCCAACAGCACAGTCGACTGCGGCCTTCGAAGATGGTTTCTTGCTCCGTGTGTGCGCTGGTACTTTCTTACTTTCCGATCGAGTTTTCTTATCTTGTGATTGCACTTTCTTCTTCGGTGATCCATTTGATATTTTCAATTTCTGGCTTGGGTTTTTGGAAAGTACAGAATCACAATCTGTTGTACCAGCATCTTGGTCTTCCCGAGCAAACCACCCAGGTCTTGCAGGATCTGATGTGTTGTCGTTGACGGAAACTCGAGATGCAGGATTGGGATAAACGACCTGCTTTGAAGATGATGGAGAATCCAACGGTCTGGCAATGCCAAGCCTCCTGCTAGCTACTGGCCGTATTGGTGTCTCTTGGATGAAGAGATTTCCACAAGATTGTCGCTTCTGTGGCACAACAGATCTGAGCTTCGAAGGCGGAGCACTTGTAGGAGGATAGATTCGTTTCTGAACTTGATTATGATTCGTGGTAGACGGGGTTCTCGGTTGTAATGGTAGTGGTGACACCGTATTGGCGATAGATGCAGCATTCTCAGAGTGTGCAGTGTTACGATATACATGCTCTAGATTTGCCTGCAATGTTTCTAGTTGATCGCCAATTTGGACAATGGCATTGGAGAACTCAAGATCACTATTTGAGCTTATCATCCTGTTAGGAAAGAACTCATTCGCAACAGGTTTCCTTTGCTCATCATATAGGATCGCTCTGTAGTTGAAAGTGTGCCATTTGAGGTAACCATCATGCCAGTCTTTTGCTTTCTTCTTCACACTCTTGGTAAACATAACACTGAATTCATGAATATCGGCGTGCGATGGCAGACATAAAGCTGTCGCCATGTTTACAGCCACAGCAAACAGCTAAAATTCGCACTTAATCAGTCGAAGCATGCTGCGCTATAAACGCTTCGTTCTGACATTCGGTATAGAAACACCATTGTTCTGCGTGTATGAGCTGTGAAAGCGCGAGTGGCAATTTTGTGGAGAAAAGGTGTCGCGTCTCTCACGCGATTATTCGCAATCTCGTACGAGAGACACGAAAGCCTGGGTTATCATAAGTCCGTGCATTTAATGTGATCATAATCATGCAGCTGGCAGTTTATACAGGCCTCCAGCAAGCTCCACGTCTCCTCTACGTGTTTGCTTCTGCAGAAATGCACGAAGCTGATCGACGGACTTGTCGTAGCTCGGTGCAAACATGCCCAACATTGAATGTACTCTCTCAAGCTCGAGAGCACCAACATTTGTTAACATGCCAACAATGAAGTTCCAGTAGGTAGACATTTCGTCCACTTCTTCAATCACCTCTGGCAAAACCTCTTCGATGGTGTTCAGAGTAGTCTGATCGGGTGCTGTTGCCACTTCTACCACAGTATAGACATCGCCAGTCACTGCTAGAACGCCTTGCTTGACCCAGAACAAAAGGTTCCTCTTACATTCTACATCTGGCAGGTTCAGTAGTTCCCTTATCTCTCCTAATGACAAAGCAGCTGTGTCGTGGAACAAGTGAATTGTCGCAGCATGAGCAGGAATCACCACCATATCTAGTTGACGGTCTTCAAAGTCAAGCTTGATTCGTACATGACCCAGGTCTTTCTGAAAGACCAAGCTCCTTTGTCCCTTGAGTCTGGCGAACTGTCGAGAGTATTCTTCCAGCATCTTCGCGATCTCGGAAGGGAGCCTAAAGCCTGCTTCCACAGCTCGCTCCTCTTGCGTGAGATGCGGCGAGAAGGTTTTAGACTTTAATTCGGGCCAGTAGAGTCTTGATACGATAGTGGAATGGAGAAGATCACGAGCATCATCTTTTATGTTTTGTGTCTCGTGAACAGCATTGTCGACTCGTCGCGAGTCATTCATATCTTTTAGCATAACATCGCACACACCCAACATGTCATCCCCAAACCTTACTTTCAGGAGTTCCATGTTCCGCAATTCTTGGTCTATATTGTAATCAGTCACGGCAAGCAATCTGTCTGCCAGGAGGGATTGTAACTCCCTGGCGAAAACGTCTTTGTTCTCGTAAATAGATACCAAGCTTCCAACGATATCTGACGCCCGATCTTTCGTGTAATCTGGAGCTGCATCGATCGGATCTGGTAGCCACTCTAGATCGTCTTCATCATCTATGTCATCTGGATGCTCTTGAATGGACAATTCCAGGGACAAATCACTCTCCACTTCACCTAGAAGAGCTCCAATGATACACCGAATAGTGTCTGTCCTTTCACGCAGATACGCACGTATAGGACGTGCGACACGATCGAGTAGCACGCCCGGTGGATCGAGAAGAAGGAAGACTCTGATTGTAGCAATGTATATAGTAATAATGTCTGGAGTGTTTGCTCCTGGATGAAGTAGACGAGCACGACATTGTGTTCGGAACTCATCTACCAGACTTGCGCGAGTGTCTGTTGATTTTATACAGGTCTTTAAGTCCTCGACGGCAGCTGCTGAAGACGGGAAATCGACAACGATATCGAATAGTTCATGTATTCTGAGATTGGCGAGCCCGTGTAGTAAGCGCATCTGTATCTGGTCGTCGCTAACATCTATACCGAGCTTCTTTAGTAAGGTTCGAGGTCGTTCGATAGTTGCTGATGATAATGCTAGACTGGATGCACTCCAATTCGACGCGTAGCTCTCCTGCAGTGTTCTCGATAAGATTTCACCAAGCACAACATTACACTCCTTCTCAAATAATTTGGCGAGACCAATGTGCTTTGATGTGGCATGTAGTCTACATAATTCTTCATCGTGACGGCCCATCATAGCTTGCTCGATCCATTCATGTACTGAAGTTGACCATAATTCTTCGGTAATGTAGGACTGTACAAGAGCGTGGAAAACATCTGATATTCCGCCATCACGAATTTTGAGTCGCGAAAAACAAGCCTCATACCGTGTCAGTCCTTCCTCAAGATTCTGAGCCGCAACGACAAAGTTGGCAGCGGAAGGTGCAACTTGCTTGAGAGCAGGCACGATTTTCCGTTCAAACGTGGCTCGGATCAGGTCGGAGTATGCCTGTAGGACAAGAGCACTAGGTAATCCTGCCATTGCAGCGTCGATCTCGGTCTGGTGTCTAGCTGCTGCGTCGGAGACCTTGAGGTACGATTCGATATACTGCCAATCGCCAAGATTGGCGGGCTCGAGACTGTGCACATTCAGCGAGCCAACTGTCTGATTTCTCTGTAAGATTCTCATCTGATCTTTGTACTCAAATTTGATCACATCTGAGTTTCTATAAGAAATCGTCGTTCGACATGGTCAATCCTTGTTTTCTTCTGTTGCCTCAGACAATATTAATGCCGCCCGTGAATCAACAATTCAATGAGTGGAGAAACTCACATTAAAAATAGCGTTTCCTGTTCGAAATCGGCACCCCGCGCAAATGTAGGTGCTACAGAAATGAAATGCCAGCTGATAATTTAGACTTTAGACATCACAAAAGCGGTTGGTAACATCTGTCAGAAGATTCTTAAAGATGATATGCACGCACTAAGCAAGTATGAGAACATAGTAGCAAAGACCGTCAGACTGAGGAGAGTACTTGTCTGCAAACGGCATATCGCACAAGATGAAAACAAATTATGTACATTTAGTCTATGAAAGGCTTGCATCGGAAGCTGTTGTGCCACGTTCAGTCTTCTCACCATCAGTGAAGTCCGATCCTCGACGGTAAACCTCCTTATGGGATTTACGCGCCAAGAGGCTAGAATCACCGCTGTCTACTATAGCATAGTAGCAGAGTCCCAGCATGCATAGTACCATACATACTCCATCGAGGCCAATAAGATATCCCTCCGTGGTATTGATTCTGCCGTCCCAACCACCTAGAAGTTCGACAGCACGGTAAATGTTTCTGATAAAAATAAACAAGGTAGCCCAGACTGCTGGCAGTATGATTCGCTTGTGGAAAGTGAAGCCATTCCGCGTCGCTCGTACCAAAAATTGTGTGCCAAGAATTACGAAACAGGCCATGCCCGCAAGTTGAACGAAAATTCCAGCCACCATGATATCCGCGCCATTCTTCGCACCTGAGTTTGTATTCGCACTCGAGGCGATGCCTCCTCCTATCGCCTGTAGCACCAGGCTGAAGAGATCAATGCCGCAAAACACGATGATGTATAACCTTGGAGAAATGACGGAGTGCGCGGGCGCTTTCTGTATCAAAATTCCCAGCACGATGTAGAGCGTTGCGGAATAAAATGCTGGGGCGATTATCAAGCAGCATATTTGTAGGATAAACAATCCGTCAGAACATACGCTGTTGTACGCTGCGGCTCTGCCTATCCATCCTACGGTTTCGAGAATGCCACCAACCGCAAAAGAGATGAACCATTTCTTCTGCCTGATTGAGACATAGAGAGCATAGAGAGTCATCAATCCGAACAGGACGGAAAAGATTATTCCAGCAGGTAAGGAAGGGCGATAGCCATAAGATCCTTGAGTTGGATCGCAGTAATTGATTTGGTCTGCTGTACTGCTCATTTGAAGCGATGCAAGACAGGAGGGTTTCGAGAGTGATGTACCAGAGCGTATGAAGAGCTTCGGACAGTCAGGTAGCGTGGCGAACTATATACAGTAGATTGAGCTGCGCTAATTCGGGAACCGCTAGGTTGTGCGCCTCTGTTGATGACAGGCTTATATGCTCGAGTCTGCGGTGCAAAATTACGTATCATGTGGCGGCTCAGATCCGAGATAACCCATGAGTAGAGTTGTCAACTTTGGGTTATCCCACGGTAAAAAGCAGGGCGGTTGCATCACTGCGTTGTGGCTGTTCAACGGCAGCAGCCGTGTTTGTCGTTTTCCTCGAAAATGTCTGAGCGGCTCCCCACCCACGACCGAAAACGGCAATCATGCACCCTGATGCGATTGGATGATTGTGCAGAATTTAATTGGTTGACCATTACGCCCTCGGGTGGGGTGCGGCTCTTCAAAATCCCGATGCTGAGATTATATACTTTCACACAAAGAAAAGCTCGATGCTCTCTTTTGGACGAATCGGGCAATAGCCTGTACAATCTTGCATATCGAGGCTTACTGAAACAAAATTCGTCAAAGAGGACGTGATTAACAACACCCTGCTGACTAAGATGCATGTTGGGCTCGCTCGATGAACCATTCCTTTTTTGAGACCTGTCTATTCTGACACTCGAAAAAGGCTACAAAAAACTGGGCAGGCAATCGTCAATTGAACACCTAAGCAATTGTCATTTGCTGCTGAGGAGATGATATCGATATACATGAACGGGACGCCTTCGCTAATTGCATTGTACAATTTTCTTCATACACATCTCGAACCACTATAGCCATCTCCTCTTCTCCATGTTCGCACAGAGCCGTCATCGCCAATCGAGACGAACGCAGATGAATCAAACAGCCAGGCCGTACTTGTGGCTTCTCCAGCGTGACCGTCCTCGCACACTCGACTGAAATGGTTGCTGCGTGGTACCACGGGCATGCGTGCTTGTCGCTTAGGTGTAGTAGACGAGATATCTTGAGGTGCTTCGTTTTCCTTGTCTGCAGTAGACGAGAGCAATGGAAAGGCCACGTCTGAGGTAGGCGGACATTGCAATACATCTACAACCGCCGGCTTGCCTGTTCCATTTCCACAAATAAGAATATCGTCATCACTAATACTCGCGTGGACAAAAAACGTCTTCACGTCCAAACCAGGGACATGAAAGATTTTTGTCGGAGCGGCGTCCGGGGCTGATGAAGAATACTCGTAGACTCGATTATCCATGTTTGTCGAGTAGATCCTCTGACCGTCATTGCTCAGGACCAGAGAAGTAACGCCATGACTGCGCTGCTTATTTGCCATATAGTCTGGCAAGCACGAAATTCCAACGTTCACTTTCTCTTTAGCCTCCTTCTTGCTCGGGCGGGGCAGCATTGAGTCAAGCAGAGGGTACGAGTTGCCAACAGGGTCAGGATTGTCTTTCCTTAGATAACGCAAGTCCCATGTCTTTAGCATAGAATTGGCAGCGCAAGCACTAACTAGCTGCCCATTTGGTTTATAGATGATGGCTGTGATTGAGGGGGGTTTCATTTGTTTTGCAAGCCGCATAGGAGAGCTCGTCAACGGCACATGAGCATTCTGACATCTGACTAGGGCCGACTGTAAGGCCACATGTGAGCTATTATCCGTGTTGCAAGCTTGAGTACTGAGCTGGGCTTGTCTCTCTCGAGGATCTTCGCGAATATCGCAAATATTTATTGCGCCATCTCGTTCACCAGTTGCAAATAAGTTTGAGTTGATCGGGTCGAATCTGATACCTTTAATTGTGCTCCTATGTCCAGTATGAAAAATCCCGAGCAGTCTCTGTGTCGCAACGTCGATCAGTCGAGCCGTCTGATCACTGGCGCCAGTCAAAAGTCTTCGATCATCTGCTGACCATTGCATGCTGAAGATGGCATTATTGTGTATTTCTAACTCGAGAAGATCCTCCTGAATCATAGGACTGTTGACTCCTGATGGCCTTCCGTAATCGGCGATTCGCACTCGCCCCTCGTCGTCTGCGATGGCTACCAGAGAACAAGTATTCGCCGCAGCAAGAGCGAATGGTGTAGTACCTGCAGGCAACTGTCGCATATCTTGGTTTTCCTCGCAGGTGATACCCAAGCCCGCGAGCCTATCAATCTCGGGAAACATGCTCGTTCGAAAAGTCCGTCTGCCAAGAGCCCGATCCAAGAAGCGATCCGTTGGTCGGACAGATGAATCGCGGGCATGTATGCTAGTGCTGACTTGTGCTTGTCGTGTGCGGGAGCTATTCAGACAGGAAGTACTGACTTCACCAAAAGGACGCTTCATGGTGGGATTCAATGTCTGAAGAGATGGTCGGTCAGAGATAGACGGCTCTGTTGTAGCATTGGGATATCAGTCAAATTGCATGCTATACACTGCTTCTGCATGGCACGTATGCACGACGCACGATATTTCGTGCTTCGTGTCCGCGACGCGTGCGCAATCTCGAATTGTACATATCGTGTATATCGTATTTGTGTGCCTAATCAGAACGGCTAGGTTTTGCTGAACCCCTCACAAAGGGTCATGACTTGGAAGCTTGTGCATGGCAGACGTTTCGGACGGATGCTTGTCACGAATGAGGCGATCGGCGTCCGCCGAGCGTCTGAGGGATCGTACACCCGCTCAGCAGGAAAGTGGGCGCTGTTGGTAGAAGTGATGAAACTGGTATCTAGAATACGCAGAATAGAACAGTAACATAAGAAAGCCATCATCACGGCTCAGGAATCTGCTTGCCTAATGGTACAAGGATCACCCTAGCCCTCTTGTGAAGTAGCATCAGTGAATACTATCTGCCTTGCTCTCGATTTGGCTATATATACAGCGGCCCCAGTTCCTGCAGACGATTTTTAAGAGATCTCAAATTCGAGCGGTACGTGGACCGATAGTGGCTGAGACAGTTGTGCAGTACTAATGAGCCTGTAGTGTTAGTCAAAGCGCTTGAGAGGCAATCATCTCGTCCATTATGGCTCAACTCGCAGGAAGCACGGCCACGCAAAACGTGGGCTAAGGGAAGAGTGCAGGGCGTTGCATAACAAGTCGTGCTGTGGCCTGTTGGAAGTGAAACTAGGCTTCTATAAATACGAACCTCACACAGATCCTCGTGTGCCACGATTATACACGGAGCACCAGAATCATGTATGTCGATGTCTGTGGGTAGTGAGCATAGTTTCATTCAGGCTGAAAGTATTGCACACTTGGTCAGCGGCCATTGAATTCTCCACGTCTAATGACGCACGCGGAATTTAGTAGGCCAAAGCCCAAGTAGTGACCGCCTAAGAAAGGCTGAATGAACGGTGCAGCCAACAGATGATGGCTCACGATGACTCTCAGACACTATAGCCAAACATGGAGACATGGTCTGAGAGTCCGAGAATGCTGACCTGGTCGGTCTTTACCCGGACTGAAATTCCGACAGGTATATAGTCCGTGGAAGTCTGTGAATTATAGGATTCGGTCGAGCTATCAGCCTCGACAGCTTAAGTTCAAACAAACAACTTGAGAATATGGGAATCGCACCTTCTAAGCCGTTAGCTCCAGCTCCAGCGCCAGCACCAGCACCGTACCACGGAGGAAATGGTGCACCTTGCACCACTACTTCTACCACTTCTGCGCATCCGCTTGCAACATTAGCCAAGGTTCCCGTGGTTCAAGGCACCACGTCATCCAGTGTGCCTGTTGTCACACCGTATGCAGTGCCAAAGACCACGAGCACTCCTGCTGCTAGCACTTCCTCCGTGCCAGCACAAGCAAAGGTTACCACTCCATCTCTCTTCTATCTCAAGAGTTCTTGCGACAACTCGTGTCTTGGCCACTTTGCTGCGGACGACCAGATTTACTCCAACCTCTACAGCTCCACAGACTCCTCCTTCGACTCGTTCTACTTCAACGGCACGACTCTTTATGATGCCACTACCTCGACTTTCTGTGTCTCATCCGAGTCTGGCGGGACTGAGTCACGTCTACAGTGCTCCAACGATCTTGACTACATCAATGGCGCGCCAGTCCAGGGAGTCTGGGGCTCGAGCAACGGTGTCTTGACGCTCGGTGGCAGCTCGACTTGGTATGGCTGTGGCGTGCTTGACCTTGCAGACACTTACGAGCCAAGCGGACTGACCTACAGCACTGTAAATGGAGACTCAAACAATTGCCGAGCCTGCAGCTTCTCGCTCGTGACAGACATCAAGCAGTGCAACGCAGGAGGGCAGTACGCAGCAGTGACCACGACAGCAGCCTACCTTCCGCCTGCACCACTCGCCACATCAGTCCTCGCGTCTTCCTCAACTTCCATGAAGACCTTGATTACATCTGCCACTCGAGCAGCCGTCACCACTTCTTCCGTTGCCCTAGTCGCACATGCCGTGGTTGCAGCTACTTCATCCTCCGCTCCAGCTGCAGCTGCAGTGACACCAAAGTCGTGCGGCGTCGGGTACTGCAAGGTTCAGTGGCTCACACAGGCCGACTGCTACAAGTCTGATTGCAGCCATTGTCCATGGGGAACGAGCTGCCAGCAGTACCAGAGCTGGCCGTGGGCGCAATCTGCCTGTCTCCCTGCTCGACCATGGTGGCAGCATTAAGAAGATGCTCGCTAGGCGTGTCTGGTCCCGATTCCTTTCACTTCTTCTTTTTCATAGCTTGGCTGAGTGGATCTCGGTCACGAATAGAT
>DF820165.1:0-35710 GCA_000836195.1 Taphrina populina JCM 22190
GACCACAGTGTGCGCAACGTGATGTCGCATGCTGCAGCTAAGCGACTACAGTGTGCGCAAATGACGGAGGCAAAGATGATTCTCTAACAACTGCTATCAAAGATCTATTGTAGGGGGTTCGGAGCAGACTGCTACGGCCCAAGACGGAAGGAGCTCAGACACACCCGTGTCTCAGTCCAGCGTGATGTCACATGTCGCGGCTAAGTCCTGCTGTGCGACCACAGTGTGCGCAACGTGATGTCGCATGCTGCAGCTAAGCGACTACAGTGTGCGCAACAGACCTCGCCTACTCATGCTACAGCGTCTCCACAACGAAATTTACCAAATCATGCTCCCGGGCTAGGAAATCATGATAAGAAAACAGCACGAGCGCATCTTGCTTCTCCTCCTCAATAATATTTCTCTGTCAAGCATAGCCGCTCAGCTATACGTCAGCCAATTTACAGTGCCCAAAAGGCTTTGCGAAAGCCCTGACAAAGTCACAAGACAAAGCGGCAAGCTCAGCGAGGAAGACAAGTTCAACGCTATCGAGCACTTGTGAACCGTTGAAGTACTATCCTGACGGCTCAATCAATTGAGAACAGTATACGAATTTGCTGCAGAACTTGTCGATCCCATTCGTCGAGCAAAACAAGGTGTCCTCAAAAACATGCTTGAAAACGACAAATTGATCTTCCAGCAAGACAACGCACCTAAACACACAAATGCCAAAACAAAGCTTTTCTTGCACCAAAGTGGTCGGACTTTTTTACCAAGGCCTGCGAACTCATCAAATCTCTTTTTTGTTGAGAATACCTGGCACCTATTCAAGCGATGAGTGTGGTCCGGACGGCAGAAGTAAAATCGTGGTCTAGACAGAAGTCTAGGTTGGTCGATTGACCTGCAACAGATCTTACTGGATTGGATGTCTGGAAACCACGGGACCCGATCTGTATTAGACACTAGAAAACACAATGACATTGTGCGTAGAGTAGAGGTCTTGATTTGATCAAGACTCGAGGAGGGCATATTAAATATTGATAGATTTGATACGTGTTTCACTTTAAGCAGGCGGTACGGTAGCCTGCTATCCTTATTACAGTACCTATACGCGTATCTACAATACTTTTGCTCACAAAGCACTCTTTGACGTATATGCAGAGGTCTCCCAAAGTTGTCCGAAATTTGCTTTGAAATCGTGAAAATTCCCAGGTAAGGGATTTTGGATAATTTTCATTGATTTTGGTTCGCCGTCGCGCTCACCTTTTTTTCGGATTTGATATGACCTGGAGATCTCTCGAATCGATCGAGTCATTGCTGCCACCTTCGCAACGTGACGCGCATTGAATCAAATAAGGGGCAGGTACAGTATGAGAAGCAATCACGAGATGACGAAACACCGGCTGGGTGATCTGTTTATGAATTCGAATTCTTACTTCACTTGACTGCAGTGATCGATCAATTATACGCACTAACACTAATATGAACGGCACCTCTATTGACAAAAAAGGGCACCATCTTAAAAGCGGTTCAAGAGATGCTATGCTACAAGCACTTCTGAAGCAGATTAAAATAGCCTCGCAACCTTGAGCGGGGTCTTTGTAGAGAGCTGGCTGTAACACGATCTCTTTGGTATGTCACTCACACACATCGACGTCAATGATATCCTCTAATGACTCAAGAAACTTTCACAAACATCTGATGTCATGTACTAAGCACTTATAGCACATAATACAGTAGGGTGGTTCGGATCCCTTCCAGACGTAGACGTTTAAGGGACCTCAGTGGTAGACTACTGTACGACTTTAATGTCGAGTCTCATAGTGGTCACTCACACACATCGACGTCAATGACATTTCCTAGTCTCAATGTGCAATCTCGTTGATGTTGTTATCGATTTACTTCTTATTTGTTGTTCAACAAGACTTGAGAAACATTCAAGAACATCTCAAGTCATATAGTAAGCACGTCTAGAAAACCCTTTAGATCTAGGTTAGACTTTGTATTGTCCTACTCGTTATGTTCAGATAGCGTATAACCACTTACACTAGACCTTGTGACATCTATAGATCAGTCTGATCGTGATCATCGCTTACGTATATGCGTGAAGTTGATGGGACAAGTTCAAGCAATCCGTCCAAGGCATCACCTTCGGCCGCCTCTATTTCCTCGGCAACGCCGGGATTTACTGTATCTCATCCTCTCGGGCTCACAATCCTCTGCTCTAGATGGTCCACTTCCATGACTGCATAATGACTTTTCTTTGTCGTCACTGCCTCGATCGAGGCGGCAATTTTCAGGCTGATGCTCACAAATTTCCAGTGCAGTGTCTATATTGATTTTCGAGAAGTCTTTCTCAGCACTCAATCCCTAGAAAGAGGCTATTCACGCACCCCATCCCTCGAAAGCGATCTCTTCAAAAAGATGGGTTCGTGTAGTGCTTTCACAGCACTGGCTGTCCAGTTTGCGGAGGTCTTCCCGGAAGGCAACACGCAATGACGATAAGCGAGCTAGATCCCATGGGACTAAGTGTTCTATCTCTACCTATAGAAGTGCTCTCTCTTTAACACAGCAAGTCAATCTGATTTGAGCATCCGTAGCAGCAGAACGGTCGTCGCCGTATGACATCCGAGGGTGCATAGCCGCAGTAATGGGCATTGCCAGAAAAGTTGGTGATTCGATCGCTTGTGACAGGCGCCTCTGTTTCAATTTTCGGTAGAGTTCACGGTCTTCCACATTGAGTTCTATGGCTTTATCAATCACTAAGTTGTGTTCGGCTACCAGTGTACGTAAGGATCGGTCCGCTCTATTGATCACCAGATTCGTCGCTATCACCTCCGACAGAGGCTGAATCATGACGCTGATGTGATGCTTCATTGCACGGCTTGCGTATATCCTATGACGTCCGGAAGGTTTGAGCCGGCGAATCATGTGCAATGTTCTGAGGAATATCTCATCGTTGACTCTCTTCTCCTCATGTTCGGTTTATTCTTTGCTGAGACGAACAATTCTATTGCGTTCGAATCATACAGCCCCAGCGAACCTGGTGGTTATTTTCCTTTGTGGACGCGAACATACTGAAATGACATTGCGTGCGGAATAACTTTCGATGGGTAGGGGACAAAATGCTGAATTAGAACCAATGGCAATTAGATGAATGAGTACGAGGACCACGGTGGATCAAAGACTTTTTTTCAGACTTTCTGCCGCACAATCTTTGACTAATCGTCGTGTGGCTTGTTGCAGCCATTTGCTATGGGTCTGGTGAGGAACCGCCAACTCCCCGCAAGAACTGCCCCACTTTATCAACCACATTCATGAATAGAGTAACACAAACTCAAACATCTTCGGGATCTTTGCAAGAAGTTCTCAAGTAGTGCCCTGCTCTCGGCTTGACGTGAATTGATCATGGGATCTGGCAAACATTTGATCGAGGAAAACACCTACTCTCTGGTGGTCAATTCACTGCGAGGTCTGGCGCGCTGCAATCCAAACTTGATTCTTGACCCAACACATCGTATAAGCTACGTAAAATCATCAGACCCTCGAGTACATCTGCTTTCCGGTGGTGGCAGTGGTCATGAGCCCGGTTCTGCGGGATTCGTTGGTTCCAACATGTTGGATTGTGCTGTCTCTGGCGATGTGTTCGTGCGTATATTGAGCATTGAATATCTACACACATAACTTACGAGCTATCTAGGCATCTCCTTCGGCTGCCGCTGTCACAGCTGGAATTAAGACAATGGGTGAAAACCCCGTGCTTGTAATAGTACTAAATTACACGGGAGATCGACTTCATTTTGGTATTGCTATCGAGAACTCGAACAGAACTGGAAGACAGGCAGATATGGTTATAGTAGCAGACGACGTGAGCGTAGGCAGGACTCAAGGAGGAAGAGTGGGCAGAAGAGGACTCGCCGGCATAGTTCTAGCTCACAAGATTGGCGGCGGATCTGCTGCTGTCGGGAAAAATTTGACTGAGGTAAAGGCAGAAGTCCAGGACGCGATTGACAACATGGTCACTGTCGGCGCTTCTTTATCGCATGCTTCCGTGCCTGGATCAGGTGGCGAGGAAGTGAAGCTTGGTGTAGATGAAATCGAGATTGGTATGGGTATTCACAATGAACCAGGCTTCGAGAAAATGAAAACTCCCGTTGTCAGCCAGCTTGCAAAATTGCTTCTGAAGCAACTGCTTGACCAGGACGATAAGGAACGTGCGTTTGTGCCTTTCAAGGCCAGGGATCAGGTTGTCTTGCTCATCAATAATCTAGGAGCGATATCTGCGCTGGAATTATATCACTTTACTCAGGTTGTGAGCACTCAATTAGAGAAAGACTGGAAGTTGGACATCGTTCGTACGTTCACTGGGTCCTTTGTAACTTCGCTCGACGGCGCAGGTGCAAGCATAACTTTGGTGAATTTGTCCAACTTGAAAGATCCAAAAGCTACTCTAGCATATCTTGATTTGCCTTCCGATGCTCCTGGATGGAATTCTGCCATAAAAACTGGAGCATGGTCACAAGCATCGCAAGAAGTTGCAACGAAGACTGATGCAAAGGCAAAGTCGGATGTCAGCATTCCTATCGAACCCAAAGTGGTTGAAGCAATGATTACCGGCGCATGTAACAGCCTTATCACAAACGAGCCTGAAATTACAAAGTATGACACAGTTGCTGGAGATGGAGATGCTGGACTGACACTTAAATCTGCTGCTGAGGCGATCCTCATCGCTGTAAAAGAGCAGAGGATCTCAACATCAAACCTGGCAGAGCTCTTCGGTGACATTGCAGCCGTGCTTGAGGAGAAAATGGGTGGTACAGGTGGAGCGCTATACACCATCTTCTTTTCTGCGCTTTCGGCCTCTTTGATCACCAATGGCAGCTCGTCCATTGATCAGAAACTTATGCCCAGCACTGTAAAAAACGCGCTCATACGAATGCAAACATATACCACGGCAGCTGTTGGAGACAAAACCATGATGGACACTTTGATACCATTCTCAAACGTGTTTGCTGACACCGGATCATTCGAGCAGGCCGTTGACGCAGCGAAAAAGGGTGCCTTGAGTACTAAAGGCATGAAGGCGGGTTTGGGACGAGCTACTTACATAGACATGAGCGCTGCATCAACTGTGCCCGATGCCGGAGCTATTGGTGTCTTGAAATTGCTCGAAGGTATCTTGCAGAATATTGCGTAGATATTATCAAACAAGTCTATTCCGGTGGGCTGGTCTATCTGATGCCGTCCCTTAGCTTCTCGTTGTTGTACGAGTGACGATATGTGTACATGTGTTGAAGTCCTGTCGAATCTCATCTGCATCATGTAGTGTTGGCACATCGATTGAACCGGGTAGAACCGGCTGAATCATTTGCGCGGTTGGAACGGAAAGCGGTTCTAAAAGCGGTTCCAACCGCTTTCAGAAACCCAAAAATCGACTGAACCGAGCCATGTAGAGAGTACGTGCATCATAGTCTTCTGTAGTTTGCGAAATCTAGCAAAGATTTTATGGTCAAAATGCACGAGAACTGAGGATTAATTCTAGGAAATGATAAATTGAATGCTACGGAGGTGAATAAGAATCACGAGACGCATAGAATGTGTCAGATTGCAGCACTGAGCGAGGATCATAGACTACGGGCAACACATAAGCACGCCGACGTCGTTGCTGCTACTTTGTGTCCGTAGTCTCTTGTGTGTATTCAGCTGCGGATCTTGGGATGTAATCGGACGATTAGGGAGTCCGACACGCACAGCACATTCTTCCATAATAGCTGAGTTTGTTTCGATTTGGTATCCATTGCTTTGCTCTGCTTCTTCGAGTTCAGCCATATAAGCGAGGACTGCCTGTGTGTCATCTTCATCGTTCTCGTCTTCTACGACATCATCCTGGTCGTCATCCTTGGCAGCAGCAGTGACCTCAGGCTTCCTAGCTCGGTTCTGTGCTTCCTGCTTTGCCAAGCACTCGGAATCGAAGTGCAATATCATAGACTCTTCAATTGTTTTATTGGACAGTCAAGATCTTCGATATCCATGAAGATCTCGCGCCATGCTGAAAGCCCGTTCAGAACCGGCGTAGGCGTAGGATTTGCATAGACGGCATGGGATTTTATGTGTAGAAAAGCACAAGCTAAAAGATCCCATGCAAACTATGCTGGCCAGGGTTCATAGGGGCATGTGATGCAGCTTTTCCAGAAAAGGCCCCACATGTCAAAACAATGATTAGTGAACCCTGCAAAGGAGTGTGACTTTTCTTCACAAGCGTTCCAGCATGTGCTGCGTATCAATGAGTCATGAACCACTAAAAGAGCTTTTCTGCGTGCGGCTCTGCCTGTCTGACAGTTATAACCATAATAAGTATATTTCTTGCTTCGGAACATCATATGCTGCCCAGTAGTCTCTCTTTCATTCTTGGCGCAACATACTCGCTGCTTGTAAGTCTTCATCTAGCTACAGCTACAGGCGCTCCATGCGACTCCAAGATCTTCTGCCAAGGCGATCTCTTGCGGGATATCCAGCTAGCTCGGCCCTTCGAGGACTCAAAAACATTCGTCGATCTGCCTACGATCCGACCAGTTGCCGAGGTACTCAGTGCATACAAAGATCTGAAGCGCCCTATCACGAATGACTCTGCCTTGCAGAACTTTCTTAAACTGAATTTTGGGTTCCCCGGACGAGAAATTCGACCACTGAAATATGCTTTAACTTCGAGCCCTACGTTCCTTTCACACATCAATTCTCCCGTCATCAAGGATTTTGTGAGTCAAGTCCTTGATCTCTGGCCTGATCTGACAAGGGAAATCGATCCTCAAAGCCAACTATGTCCAGGCTGCGATTCTTCCTTCATACCGCCGCAACGCCCATTTGTTGTTGCTGGAGGACGTTTTAGAGAAATCTACTATTGGGACAGTCTCTTCATCCTTGAAGGTCTGCTAAGAAGTAAGGGCGATTTTATTGCCATTGCTCGCAACATGCTGAACAATCTGCTTGACCTGATTGACACCTATGGTTTTGTGCCCAATGGTGGACGAAGGTATTATCTCAATCGGTCACAGCCACCTCTACTGTGCGAGATGTTGCACATTTATGTTCTACATACGAATGACACTTCGATACTGCAGCGGGCAATGCCTCTTTTGCTTAAAGAACAGGGTTATTTCAAGAAGAAGTCAGTCGTGCTCGGTATAAATGGCCAAACAGGATATCGTGGGTATAGATACTATACAAGAAATGTAAAAGTGTTCTAGATCAATATTTTTGTCTACTGACATGTTTAGAATCGACCGCGACCCGAGGCGTTTCTGGAGGACTATGAAACCGCCAACAATAGCACCTACATCTCTGCAAACGGTACAGCTTACCACTCGAAAATTTTGACTGCGGCCGAGAAGGATCGTTTACACCAGAATATAGCAGCAGCCGCAGAATCTGGGTGGGATTTCAGCTCTCGTTGGTTGAAGGACTCTGAAAAGGCTGTGACGGATTCAGGATTTGCCTTGCGAACGACAGATATAGTGAATCTTTTGCCGGTCGATCTACAGGCTATACAAGCTAATAATGCTTGGAGAATCAGCTCGTTCTATCGTCGTTTAGGAGACGGCTCTGCAGCGACGATATGGAGTGGTATAGCTGATCAGCGAGATAAAGCGATCAACGCTTTCAACTACAACGCGACTCTACAAGGCTATTTCGATTACAATCTCACTTCCGAACGACAAATCACTGAGTATCCAGATTCGAAAGGACCACAATCAGTTTTTAGCCCCGCACGGTACTACCCACTAGCTTTTGGAGTCAACTCGCACCACTCCAACCTTTCGTGCTCCATGGTTTTGGAGTCGTACTCGCCAGTGAAAGAACAATTGGCACAATTTCCCGGGGGTGTTGCGACCTCCACCATAAATAGTGGCCAACAGTGGGATCAGCCAAACGTCTGGCCGCCGCTGCAGTACTTTCTGATTAAAGGCCTGCTCAGATCCCTTCCGGATCAGGAGACTACATCTCCTGATCCTGTGTGCAACGACGTGTATCTGCTCGCCCTCAAAATTGCTCAACGATTCGTGGATTCGACTTATTGTACTTGGCGTGCTACAGGGGGCACTCATCCTTGGCGTGGAAGTGCCCACGCACGTGGTCTGCAAGCTTCAGCGAAAGGTAAAATGTTTGAGAAGTACTCGCACTTGGCTACAAATGCCATTGGGGTCGGAGGAGAGTACGAGACTGCAGAGGGTTTTGGCTGGACCAACGGTGTCCTGATCTGGATAGCTGACGAATTCGGAAAGGACCTTGTGACGCCGGTATGCAATTTGACTGCCACCACTGCCAATGTGTCAAATCGAAAAAAATCTGATGCTACGACTCGCTTGCTATTTCAAGGCAAATAAAGTATCGATTCAGACTTGCGAATTTCCCTTGAATACATAGGAGATATGTATATTTAGAGAACAATTTTATACATCATTTGACCTCAGAAAATAGACGTGCAGTGAAAAAGAAAGCACGTCACACGACCTCTCGAAGCAATTCTGGTCGCATGTCGATTATGTCGCTTGTGCCTAGCAAGCCCTTCTCACGAGCAAATTGGTCGTTACGAACGTAACTTGCCTTTTCGACGAAATACTTGTCGAGTATAGGATGTAATAGTACGGTTTCCTTTGTGATTGTCAGAATGGAATTGGTCGGTACGGTGACCCAGTCAGCCCGCTGGAAGGTAAGTGGTTCAGATGAGACTAGCACAATATCCTGGCCTCTGTCACATCTCTCCATCTTGTAGTGACCTCCTTCTTTATATTGATGAAAATTGGTACCACTAGAGAAGAATAAACTTGCCGCCTCATCTGTCCTCGACGAGACGTAACGCGTACAAACGACGTCAGTGCCATCAGTCACAGCGAAGTTGAGCAAGCTCGGATCAGTTACACCAGCATCGTCAGTTAGGGTGTTGATTTTAGTGATGGTGTCGAGCATTGCTTGTCTCAGAACAGTTGGATCGAAGGAGACATTGTCTGCTGGAGAATGACCGAGATCATGCAGACAGTTTAGAAAGAGAGCAAAAGCACATTCAGAGTCTGTAGAGCCTTGCATCCATAGAAAGTACTCTTCTCTCAAGACACCATGCATCTTACGTTTGACTTTGGCAAAGTCTGCAATGCCGCCATTGTGCATCCACATGAGGCTGTTGAATTCGAAAGGGTGACAATTGACTTCTGCCAACACACCAGCAGTACTTGCTCTCACATGACCGAAAATGAGACGACTCCGGGTCTTTTCAGCTAGCCGCACCAAGTTCTGGTTGTTCCATGCTGGATTGATGCTTGTGAAAATGCATGGTCCTGGGCCAGTTTCGCTAATTTCGTCTTCACTAGAGTACCAGCCTACTCCAAAGCCATCACCATTGATGGGTCGTCGGGTATCTATCCTTAGCCTGCTGTCGAAAGCTTGATTGATGATGGAATGTGTTGGGCGAGTCAGGATATCCGCCAATGTAATTGTCTTCCCTTTGTAGATCAACAACCTGCACATCTGATAAAAGACGCCTGAATTCAAGTGTTTTGGAGCAATATACTACAGATGCTGCATGAGTCTCTGTGAGTCATGACAATGTCACTCTCATGTCAACGGCGCAGAAGAGGACAACTGACACAAGCCACAAATCCACTTCCTCCACTTCTCAAACGTCAACTTTGCGCATCCACAGCAAGCTGCAGCAAGACCCAGTGCACCGATTTCTCTGTAGACTGCGCCAAGACGATGCAGAGCAGATGATTCGCGGACTTTATAGTAAACTATCACGGTCTGCGACTTTGCGACATGTCCCGAGTCGAGCATATACAAATCGTTCATGCTCGCCGTTATGGAACCAGACCACGAGACGAATGTTGGTGTCAAAATCCGCAGGGAGCGTCGCCGTCGACGTGCGACCTCAAAGAAGAGGTCTTGGATTCTCGACCATACCGCGGATCATGGTAAACGTGATTAGGGTGCCCGCGATTATTGGTGCTACGATTTCTGCTGGCATCGTCTACGTACAGTACAAAGTCGAAGGTAAGAGAGACCGAAGCTTCAAATTACAAGGCTAAATTCTCATTAGAGGGCACGCGCTATACAAAAGACCTCTTCGCCAAGGCCGCAGACTTGGCTGGTGACGCATGGACGTCTACTAGAGGTGCCATCGAAAGTACTGCAAACGTCGATTTGCCGAAATTCAAGCTGCCATTATGGATACAGGAAGTGTTGCGCCTGGAGGAGACAGAGTCTGGCTATCAGAAAAAAAATCGACCACCACCACAACATTCACCTCTGGAGTCTTCGTCGTCTGCTTCGCCAGGACAGAGTCCCGGTCCAGCCGCAGGCGCTGTGGCCTCCGCGGCCGCCTTCCTGTCTACCGAAGACGACGAAGACGCTTTGGCTCAGAAAGAAAAGTCTGCACAAAGTCCATCTGGTGGCCGTGACGAGCAGATGATGGTTTTAACACGAAAAATGATTGAAATTCGTAATCTGTTAAAACAAATAGACAAGACGGAAGCTCTGACACTACCATCTATCGTTGTCATTGGTTCTCAATCTTCTGGCAAGAGTTCTGTGCTGGAATCTATCGTGGGTCACGAATTTCTGCCTAAAGGCACCAACATGGTCACGCGACGGCCTATAGAATTGACTCTCGTGAATACCCCTGGAGCGACCGCTGAGTATGGTACATTCCCCGCGTTGGGTAATGCCAAGATTACGGATTTTTCCCAGATCCAAGGCACACTAACGACCATGAATAAAGCAGTGACGGACGATGAGTGTGTCTCTAATGAACCGATTCAGCTAAACATATACTCTCCGAATGTTCCTGATCTAACGCTGATTGATCTTCCGGGATATATACAGATACAATCCAAAAATCAACCAGCAAACTTGAAGTCAAAAATCACAGAGCTGTGTGAGCAATATATCAAGGAGCCAAATATCATACTGGCTGTCTGTGCAGCTGATGTGGATCTGGCAAACTCACCGGCTCTGAGAGCAAGTAGAAGAGTCGATCCACTTGGCATTCGAACCCTTGGCGTGGTAACGAAGATGGACCTGGTAAGTCCTGAACGGGGCGCTGCAATATTGAAGGACTCCAATTATCCTTTGAGCTTGGGTTATGTTGGAGTGGTGTGCAAAGCAGCACCAACCTCTAGTGGAGGCTTGTTTAACAAGCGGGAAAACGTCTTTGAGGCCATGTCGCGTAATGAGAAAGCCTTTTTCGGATCCAGTGCAGCGTACGGTCCCGCTTCGGGGTGTCAAGTCGGCACAAAAACTCTGCGGAAATTTCTTATGCAAGTACTTGAGAGTAGCATGGCTGCCAGTCTGCAGTCGACATCAGACGCGATAAGAATGGAATTGGATGAGGCGTCATATCAATTCAAGGTGCAGTACAATGATCGTAGTTTGACATCGGAAACATATGTTGCCGAGACGATAGACAAGTTCAAGCATGATTTTAAGGAGTTCTCCGATCACTATGGAAAACCCAGAGTGAGAACAATGCTGAAGCATCATTTGGACCAAAAGGTTATGGATCTGATCGCTGAGAGGTACTGGTCAGCAACAGATATCAAAACGTGGGCAGAAGCACCGGTGGCTGATGTACATTGGACTAGACGGCTCGAAGCCACGCAGTCTGCCCTGACAAGGATGGGTATTGGGCGTTTGTCTACGAGCCTCGTGACCACTCAGCTAATCAATTCCATGGAAGAGTTGGCCTCGAATGGCTCACTCAGAGCACATCCTTTCGCACGAGAAATCATTGACAAGGCAACTCGAGACATTGTGAATTCACGCTATCATGCTACGGCTGAACAAGTCGAGAATTGTATTAAACCCTACAAGTTTGAGGTTGATGTGGAAGAAAATGATTGGTCCAAGGCTCGACAACAGGCCACATCACTGGTAGAAGACGAAATCAAAATGGTACAGAAAGAGTACAAGAACATGGCCAATGCCATAGGTACACGTCAGCTCTCCAGAGTAATGGAATATACGAATTCTGGGCTCGAAACTAAAGAGAGCATGGGGTACTCGAGTGTGCTATTGGAGAAAGGCAAGACGGCTTCCTTTTTGAAAGACAGGGAGACGCTGCTCTCCCAGCGTCTAAAATTTCTCAAATCAAAACCTTGCGCGACTGTGGACGGAAAGTATATTTGTCCGGAGATCTTCCTCAACGTGGTAGCACAAAAGTTGACAAGCACGGCTGTGCTATTTATCAATGTTGAACTTTTGTCTGAATTTTTCTATCAGTTTCCTCGTGAAATTGACAACAGACTCATACACAGCTTGACACGAGAGCAAGTGGAACTGTTTGCGAAAGAGGATCCAAAAGTGCGTACACATATTGAGTTGCAGCAGAAGAAAGAGCTGCTTGAATTAGCGCTTGAAAAGATGCAGTCAATCATGTTGCTTGAGAAGGACCGAAACGGTGTGCGTGAGGACGACTTTGTTAGGGCCCGAAAAGGTGGTGTGCGAGGGTATTGGTGAGTAAGGATGAATGGTCGGGTCTCCTATTCTACTTGGATTTTTGTTGTAGCTTTTGGCATTTTCTCAATCTTGACTCTGCTCCATACATGTCATGTGTCATTATCAAGAGTCATGATTACTCCACACACGCACACATCTGAACAACTGTTCGCCAACGGACAAAACCAACTCCCCTTTTTGCCCCTTGAGCACTAAGCAGCCTGCTTCCACGCCATCATGTCAATTTCGCAAACGCAGCGTCAAGCTGTCGCTCAGTTTCGCGATGTAATTCGATGCAGCGACTCGACTGCGATGAAATACATGAAAGCAGCGAGATTCAACCTTGACGCAGCGCTCAACGGGTATTTCCAAAAACACGGTCCTGCAAAGACAGACACGAAACAGTTGGACGGCATATTTTCTACCTATAGCGATACTGCCGATGAAATCAATATTGATGGGACGATTCGGTACTTGACAGACTTGCAATTATCACTGGAGGAACCTGGGGTATTGGGACTCGCCATGTTGTTGGAAGCACCAACACAAGGCACATTTTCTCGGCGTGGGTTCGTGGAGGGATGGCAGGCACTCGGCATCACGACCCTTCCTGCCATGCGCGACCACGCTGCCCTTCTCACGCCACGACTCCTTGATCATGGCAGCGCCCACGACGAAGCATTTTTCAAAAAGACATATCTCTACACATTCACATTTGGATTGACGCCGCCGTCGCGGACATTACCACTAGATTCAGCACTCGTGTACTGGGATCTCCTACTCACTGGCAAGTTTGCACGCTTGGATGCCTGGAAAGAATTTTGTACCTCGAAAGGGCGTGGCATATCCAGAGACGTTTGGAATTTGTTGCTGGAATTTAGCAATACGGTGAAATCACTCGACGATTACGATGAACTCGAAGCTTGGCCTGTTGTGATTGATGAATTTGTGGCATGGTGTAGAGAGCAAGGCAAGTGAATCAATTGGACGAAACGAGACGAAACGGATTGGACTAGAGCAACTATCGCGGTCCAGGAATGTTGTCATTGCAGTACTCATTTCCGTCCGTCATACAGCGGCATATCAACAAGAGGCTGACCGGAGCAAAATGATAAACCTCGTGGAAGGTTAGAGTGTGTATATGAGCAAGCAGACAGAGCACTGGAATGGGCAATCATGAAGAGATAATTAGAGATTAGTAGAGTCCTCATCTAGAGGATAAATGACATGACAGATGCCACAAGCGTGGTCATCACAACAAGCTTGTACTCGCAAAGTGAGAGATAAGCGGCTGACGAACTTTTGATGGTCGCAGACTGTGAAGACGGCTTGGTTGTTGCGCTGGCGTCACCGTGCTTATCAGCAACTGCAGTGTCTTTTGGAGCATACGTTGGGTCCTGCAAGAGATGCTTGAGATCAGCTTTCGAGACGCCTGAAACCTTCTTTGGCATCTTGTCCGTGATTTCCCTGCCGTGTGAATCGTGAATCGTATACTTGGTGGCAAACAAGGTAGTGTCAGACAACTTGCCGGGTTGCGCATCAACACCCTTCTTGATGACACTCTCGATTTCGTCCAACATCGGCAAGGAAGTAGAGCCATTGATGGCATGAAAAGATGAAGTAGGAGGACAGGCGACTGATTTCGGTGCTGTTTTCGGAATCTCTTTCGGCAGGTTGACAATCTTCCTGTACTGCGACTGGAGAGCGTCGTAATCATGCAGCAGATTAACGTCTCCTGAAGCAGACAGCTCCACTAGTCCATAGTTGTTTGCTTCTTGCGTCCATTCATAAACCAGGCAGCCAGAGAAAGTCGAAGTCTATACAAGTCAGTCCAAGGAACCTATCGTATCGTGGAGTGGTCTTGAAGCCTACCATATCTGGGCTAAAGATGTAGTCCATTTCTTGGAATGTTCTCGGGGTCACTTGATTACAACCAGTCTCGCTGAAAAAGACTGGGATCGAGATGTCTTCAAATTGTTGCACGAGAACATCGTATCCAGATGTATGGAGATTTTGTTTTCCGCAAAACTGGTAACTGTTGATGCCGTAGAAATCACTCTTGCCGTCATTGACATCTCCGCATGACATGTAAAGTGCCGTCTCTGAGCGATAATCTATATTGTCTGCAGCAGAGTATCCGAGCTACATTGTCAGTCGACGTGAATGGTTCAAAGGATGTGCACATACTAACATTGGTCGATCCAAGTGAGCAGCCGCATACATCTTCATATATCTCGTCAGAGACTTGAGATACGGCGGGGACATCTTCGCAGAGAGTGGTGCATTAATCAATTCATTGCCGGTGAAGAACCCAATCACTGTAGTTGTCAGGTGTTGCTGTGCTGTATCTCTATGACGTGCTTACCATTGCTGTAACCGGAAAAGACAGTCATGGTTGTAAAGATATTGGTAGCATACTCCCTATTGAAGGTAATGTATGGTTCGTCCCTATTCAGATAATGTCCTTCCTTGCCAGCATTCACGTCGAGCATAATGTAGATTCCTTCAATGAAATTAGACTTCTTTCAAGAAGCGAAGCGTGAATCGATATACCTCCAGCATTGTAAATTGACATGCACTCATCGTGATCCTTGGTTGCATCGACCGTATAGATTCTGGAAGGATAAGATGACTGGACGTCAGTACCGTTCGAGGCTCTCACCGTAGCACATTGACACCCAGTTGTTGCAGGAGAAAGAGATCTCGAGCACAAGCTTGAGGATCTACGAGAGGGTCCACACCTTGCTCGCCGAGAGGCTGGTAATCCACCCCAACAAAGAAAACTCTCTCCTGAGTTACGGAATCGTAAAAGACGTTGCCCTTGACAAGGACAGGGTTCAGGGCGGACACGAATCTGCTGTGTACCAGAACAGTGAGGCAGGTAAGAAAAGTACAAAACTTCATACTGCACCTTGCCTCAACGGAGCTTTACGAAGCAACATGACTGAAGGAAGGTCAGAGAAGGATGTCAGCAGCACAGCCGTAGCAGTAGCAGCAGCAGCATGGACGACAAGAAAGTCACACATTAATTGTCTGTGTTGGTCTAAGGTATATTACGCCTCCCTGTTCTGGCATGCGGTCATGGCATACCTACCTAGGCTGCCCCGATAGTATGTTTCATCCTTGAAGACGGACACATAGCACACTTGTATCATGGTCGATATTCTTGCCATGATTAGTGTCCAAGAGGCGATCTCGAAAGAATTTGAACGATGAAAGCCGGTTTGCAATTGTGACGAATGGGGCGAAAGAAACGTTGTAAATGCGACGACTTGTGGCATTGAACAACTTCTTCGGACTCGTGATGGACAAGGTGCTTAATGTGGCTCATCATCGCCTTGTATGCCGATACCCCTTAAGAAATAAAGTCGTGTTTCACAAACAAGTCTTTCTCTTATTGCAGAAGGTCAAGAGATGGACACCATGATCCGGGACGCGGAGAAGGGTTGACAGGCTGACAGCCGCAGTCGCAGTCGCACAAAGAGCAGCACTTTGCCAAGGCAGACGAGCTTGATTGCCAAAAGGAATACCGATGACGTAAGAGACTGCGGACTGTGATAGCCCAGTGCTTGAGTCTGATTAGGGCCAATGTTTCGTCATTCAGAATCGCCGGTGAACTTGAAGCAGCCTTGAGCCAGTGTCCTGGAGAAAGTGCTTTCTGGTGAGGGAGAAGGAACTCTGTCAGCGGCATAACTTCTCACCTCAGGTATGCAGCTAGGCTTTATTGCCAACTGCAAAGGCACCGATTTCACTTGAAAATGGGTCAACTCGTTTGGACTCGAGAGTCCTCCTTTGAGTCGCCATTTGAAGTGCAAGAAGTGCAAGAAGTGCAAGCCCCGTTCGGACTGCGCGACCTGAGGATTCTACAGTGTTATGATCAGCAAGACGTGTCACAACCGTGCATGAAGCCATATATGGCAATCTATCTGCACCTCATGTGTTTCTGCTCTGCTGAGCAGTTTTGTGAATCACTCTGCAAATTGTGTTACGATCATCCGATACAGAGACGATGCAATTTCCTGGAGCTACCATACTGATATGAGGGACGAGCAGACAGAGAGCAGGCTATGCGACAAGAGGATAGGACGAGAGCGCGCTATTCATGTCAAATGCCCCGCTCCGCTCAGCTCAGCTCACTTTCCATCGAACCATGTCAATCGCCACACACCAACCGTCCAATATTGTCATTGTTGGTGCTGGCATCATTGGCGTCTCCACAGCCTACTTCCTATCTCATCACCCATCCTTCAATGCAGCACAAACCACAATCACTTTGCTCGAGGGCTCGGAAATCGCTGCTGGTGCAAGTGGCAAAGCCGGTGGTCTTTTGGCCCTAGATTGGCATGGCCCAGCAACTGCCTCGCTCGCCACACTATCGTATGGCCTTCATGCGTCTTTGGCGAAAGAGTACGATGGTGCTTCCAAATGGGGGTACCGACAACTAGATACACTATCAGTCTCGACGAATTCAGCTGGTACACGCAACAAAGGATCGGCAAAGTCAGTCAAGATTCCGGACGAGATTGACTGGCTCGATACGGCAGTCATACGCAAAGTCGGCGTCTTGGGCAACACAAATACGACCGCTCAAGTCCACCCACGCAAGTTTTGCCGCACACTCTTGGAGGAAGCACAAAGTAAAGGCGTGACATTCACGCACGGTCACGTCACCAAAATCGACAAGACAAAGGTCACGTTTGAAGACGTGTCTGGTGCTTTGCAACATGTGCCGAGCGATTGTACGGTGGTGACGGCGGGGCCTTGGACATCGACACTTGTGGATGCGCCGATTGACGCTACACGGGCACACTCCATTACCATTAAAACGGCGGCCCCCGTCACGCCGCACGCCCTCTTCACTGAAATGACACTCAAAGACGGATCGCATGTGAGTCCGGAGATTTATGCCAGATCAGACGAAGTCTATGTTTGTGGCGAGGGCGACGAAGATGAACCACTTCCGAAAAAGGCATCGCAAGTGGCTGTGGTAGAAGCGAGGTGCGATATGCTAAAGGACTTTGTCGATGAATTGTCTCCTGTCCTGAAAAAAGGTGAAATCGGCGTCAAGCAGGCCTGTTACTTGCCGACCCTTTCGACTGGCTCAGGCCCCATCATCGGTAAATTAAGAGATGGCATATACGTCGCCGCAGGACACTCCTGCTGGGGGATATGTCTCGGGCCAGGAACAGGCAAAATAATGAGTGAGCTCATCATGGACGGTAAGGCCGAAAGTGCCAATATACGTAACCTGAAGCCTGAGCGATGGGGCCTATAGATAGTTTCTTTAATTTATGTATAAGTTATATAGCGGTATGCACAACAATGAAAAAGCTGCGAATTGTATATGCTCTTTTCATGACAACTGCATGAGAGTGTATATGCACAAGGTTCGTCACAGTCTGACTCATACGTTTGGCAGATCTAGATTAGTGTTTGCACAACCGTGAGACTTCTTCTTCTTCTCCTTCTTCTTCTTTGTTCAACCTTTGATCATTGCATAGACATGCTTTCCGCCTTCCGGAAGAAAATCTCTTTAGGAAACTAACAACGAGCACGTTGCGCGGATTTGGCTTTTGACGTGTGCGAGTGACGTAGATAATAATGGGAGCCATGGCAAAAGACCCTGTGACCCTGGAAGAACCGGCAGGCGAACGAGTTCGATTGATCCCACAAGACTTTTGAGTCAAGTCATGTCCTCTATATTCTGACAATATCAACCCTCGCCCGTTTCCAGACTTCATTGAGAACGGGAACATCCATATTGTCACCCTTCAAAGCAGCAGACACAACTTCTTCGGCCGGTAAGATGTAGAGTCGCGCATAAGTGCCGGGGCCAGCCTTTTTACTCAGTCCTCCCGGGTTGATCACAATAACTCCATTCACCACTTTCACAAAAGTCGCCATTTCGCTTGGCGAAATCAGGATATCTGGCAGCCGGCCTCCAAATTCAGTCAACCCTGCGAATCCCATATCCAAATTCGCAACCGTGCTGATATCGCTTGCGGGCCCAGGGAAAAGAGGATAGAAACGTCTCTGTTGAAGTATATGAAGGCTCTGACGAGCGAGTCCGTTTTTCTCAGCTGGATTTCGACTTATTTCAGAAGTCGTTAGGTGCTTCAAGATGTCGTTTGATGAAACCCCATATGATACCTCATCGAGACTGAACAGTGCAGGATTCGGAAGCAGCTTCATTTGCTTTGCGAGGCCGGTCGAGGCTCGAGACAACGGCTCTTGTGGAAAACAAGGATGACGCGATATCGCATCATTGACATGAGGGAAGATTAGTAGTCCGGGAAAGTCTTTGATGATTGGTGCAATCAGCATCTGGAATACGCCATCGAGCGAATCTGCATCACAGTCTATTTGACCTGTCTTGACCATAGGGTGCGTTATATCGATGAACGGCCCCGTGAGAATCACTGAAGTAGGCTTCGTATCGGCAATGATGGCTTGAAGTGCCAGAAGAGCTTCGAAATCGAGATTTGAATTAGGCGTGTAAGGTCCGGCAGCAATCAGCACCGAAGTGCCCTCGGACCTAAACTCTGACGGTAAAGAGGCTGATGGACGGAGAAGCGGCGGTGTCAAGATCTCGGTGACCTTAAAATCGGGCCCAGCATTTGTGCCTCGAAAGGCGACGAGCTGGCCGGGGAAAAGTGCAAAGGATGGAACTGCAGACAGATCAAGCTTTGTCCTTGATCCCATACCTAAGCGGCGAGAGGTTTCGAGCATTACTGAAGCTGCATTCAACCTCCCACCATCCAGCGAATCGCAGACAATTCGACCAACAACAACAGTTTCAGCTTGCGTATTTTGTGCGGGATTACCTATATCCTCATCCTGAAGATTGAAGCTCTCGAGAACAATGTCTGAAAATTGGTCAATTTGATCATCTAGAATCTCCGACACTTCTGACAACTTTTGGTACATTGGACGGTAAGAGTACTTTTTAGGATCAAAGTTGACCGCAAGTGCAGCCGGAGCTGTAGATATCGTCTTGTTAGTGTCTATGCCCGACGGATCAAGTGTCTGTATGATTGATCCTGGTTCTTTTCGCTCCGTGAATGGAGTTGTGTTGGTCAACACTGAGTGTTGGAACTTTTTGCTTATAGGAGTTTCTTGAGACATTAGTCCTCCAGTAACAGCCTCTTGAGTACCTAAAGGACGCGGCGGTGTGTACACAAGGTTTTCCTTTTGAGCAGATGGAGGGATTTCGTGTTTGATCTTCTTCCTCTTCAGTGGTGTCATGTCACCTTCCAAGCTGATTCAATTAGTCCAGTGATTCTAGCAGCATGTGAATAATACTTACAAGTTTTCGTAACCTCCGAGGATGTTGGAGGATAATTTTTTCGAACTGGCCGGTGTAGCCGTGACACTGCGTATCTTGCTCTGGTTGTGGTACTCTAATTGACTCTGAATATCTTGCTTGAAGAGTGTTGCATTTTCGATATTGAGCGGCGGATTGTTTCCCATCTTAAATCCCCATGATTCCCCTATAGTCTCAGCTCCAGGACTCATCTCGCGTCATATATTCTTACATTTGAAGTACAGATCCTCAGCGTCGATACTGTAGTTTTTAAGAACAGTCTCCAGCAATGCCTGGACATCAACTGTGATTTCTCCAAATTTCTCCATTTCTTGTCTGAGAATAGTGATCGTCGATAAGCACAATTTAGTAGAAGTCCTCAGCAATACTCTTGCGAGCCATTTTTGTACGCGACGCCAAATTTGGAAGACGCGTTCTTGACTTGTTGAAGGATGGCGCGAATTAATGCAAACAAAAACATTGGAATATGTAGTGTCAAACATTAAATTGAATCGTTCCCGACATTCGTGGTTTAGTGGTAAAATACGCCCTTGCCATGGGCGTGCCACGGGTTCGATTCCCGTCGAGTGTACTTTTGATTTTTGAACCTTTTTATGGGTCGGCTCATTGGGCAGACTGACACAATAGTACCCTTATACTACCAGTTCTGTCGTTGTTGATTCATCAGTGGAAATTCACGAATGCGTGTAGAAACTCAGACGAGGAGATGTCAAAACAACTCATACTGAAGGTGCACATGGCCAAGAAGGGCCCCACCTTGATCTCCTTCGTGTGGCATTTGTGAAGATGATTCGAGACAAGGACACGGCAAGGATCCTCGCCAATGGTATGCGTGCATCCTATGTCTCAGCCGTACGAGTTCAACTGCAGATCGGACGAAAATAGATATACCATGTATGAAGTATATTATAGAATTACAGTATTATAGGGAAAAGAATGTACCCACGAAAGTTACAAGACAATTTGAGTATGAACACTTTAGAGACGATTCCAAACTATTGATCCTGCTTTCTACGCTTTCGATCGTCATGGTCGTGAATGGTATTGAGAAGCGATTGGAGCGATCCGCTAGTAGTGCGAGTAGAGGATGGTGTAGGGAGGGCCGCGTTTTCCAGGATACCTGTCGTGGGATTTGCGGAACTATCACTCATGGGGGGTGTCAGGACTGCAGTCTCCCATGGTGGTGGTCTGGCGATAAACTGTGGCTTTTGCTGCTGGGGCAACGGTGGTTGTTGCTGCTGCTGCTGCTGCTGCTGCTGCTGCTGCTGCTGTACACTATAGGAGCGCGGCGCGGCTTGCTTGAAGTATGAGTCGCCAGAGTCTCGCCCGTTCATGGTCGGTGAGAAAAGAGGAGTCTGTGTGACTTGTTGGTAGGGACTGCTAACCTGACTCCACCCAGACGGCGTTGAACCTGGCGTGAAGACAGAAGTGCCATATTGTGCATGTCGTGGTGGAATGGCAATATGCATTTGTTGATGAGGTTGCTTGCGTGGTGCAAATTGTGATTGAGTGAGTTGTTGTTGCAAGGCCGAAAGGTCACTTTGAATCGCAGCGATATTGTGATCTGGTCGAGCTGCGCCGATGATGCTTGCGAGACCATTGAGAACACCATGGTATGCACGAAGCGCACCAAATACATTCGCGGTCTGATCCATCTGTATGCGCTGTGACTCTTCTATGCCGTTTATCCTCTGATTGACATTCTCAAACATTTGCAAGATTCGTTGGAGATCAGACAGCGGAGGCGAAGGTGCTGCTGCAGCGGTTGCTCCAGCAGACGAAGACTCGTATGGAAGCGACTGTGGCACAAAGTATCCATGAGGCGGCCCTTGTTCTCTGTGATGCTGACCATAAGTTTCACGCGCTTGCGGCACAGGTCGCGACGCTTTTCGTCGAATGTTCATGAGAAGATCGACCCGGCCTCGTTGAAAGTATGGGTGTTTGAATTCCCACGCTGTACTTTCACTCGAATTCCCATTCGCATTTTGCGCTCCATTGTTGCCGTTTGTCGGAAAACCTTCGTTGACTTTATGAAACTGATACATGTTGAGTTGACGCACGAATGATTGCCAATTGTTGTGCTTGAAGTAGTTGTGAAGGCCTTTGCTGAATTCGATCGGAGAAGTAACGAAGAAGGTCAAGCCCGATTCTGACCACAGTACTTCTCGAACAGCGGGATCTTCAACCATCCTGTACAAATTTATTATCCGCACTATTTAGATACTCCAACAAGGTTACTTACGAGTACAACTTGTTGACAAACGCGGCTTGATGTTTTGGACCAGGCGATGTTTCTCCTTGACCTGTACCTTCTTGCACGAGCGGGCTCTGCACGGGTGTACTTTCGCGAGACTGTCCATTTTCGCTGGGTACCGAGACTTCTGTTACGGAAACCTGTTTGCTAGGAAGGGGTCCTTCTGTGACCGTTCTGGCCAACATGGTCAGAACTAATTATGTCAACTGAAAAAACGCCAGAAAAACCGAGGGACGAGAAGTGCTCGAAGAAGACTATTTTTCGGCGTGCTCAAAGACAGGACCTAGTCTTGAGAATCGGGTGGAAGATATGGGAAAGGATCTATGAGGAAAGAAGCAGGGGATCGAAGCTTTTGAAACGGGGAGGGACGGGTTAAGGAGTGAGAGAGGAAGCACAAGTCAAAGTATACCCGCGAGCACTCCTGTCTGTTGTCAATGTCCCAATCAAGCAGCGGGTCGGAAAAATGGTGGATGAGATTAGCGTTCAGCAGCCATTCAAGAAATCAACCATTCAAGCCAAAAAGGCCTGTCCGTCCTCAGCCACCAAGATCTGAGTGATTTGAGTGGATTGAGGAAGCGAATGCAGCGTCGACGAATTTTCCACAGAATTCGTTGGCCAACCAATCAGATGGCTCCATTCCACGTCCTCTCTCGTTGGAAAGCTTCGAAAGGCAAAAGCGCCATAATGGTTCGACTTTTCCCCTGGATTGTGACATGTCACAGCATTTGTTACATCTTCCCGCGAGGCTCGCTTCCGTGAGCATTCACGGCCAATGAAGCGTTTCCAATGTAGCTTGTCGTTTCATCAGGCCGCGTACTAGGGTTATGTACGGGCTCGCGTTCGCTTACTATGAGCACGTTTTCGTTGTCGAGTCGTCTTACATGATAAGATTGTGAAAGTCCCAATGCAGCAATTTGCAAGGGCGATTTTGACATTCTGGCAGATTTGCCATGTTGTCGTCTCTCACGCGAAACGTCAAATGCCCATCCGAAAGATGAAGTGGATCGGCGCCGTGTGAGGTGGATCTTCTTTGACACCACGATATTGGATTTGTGGGGCTCAGATCTGACAAGAGGTATGGGCCGCGGACTCTCAGCTTACGAGTCATTCCATCGTTCTTCACGTCGAAACCTGTCCATGCAGCATGCCTTTTGAACATCTGGTTTGTCAGAGATCAAGATGGAATTGCCCCTCCATATTTTGTCTCAGTACCACAAATAGTCGTGGCCTTGTGACGCAAGTCGAATCAGTAAGCTCGGGCAAATCCGGTCTTGTCAAATTCCAGCATGTGATCCATTTCATAGATTTCTGACTTTGAAAGGTGACAGGTCATGCCTGAAGTACACAGGTCATCCTGCCACGAGGATTGTGTAAGACTTGTTCCGGTCTGAAGAACAGCGCAAAGTCGTAATGGGAGAGGTCGAGTCATACTTCAACAATCATGAGCACTTGCACGAAACCGGATCTGATGGTGAGACAACACGGTGCAGTGTCAAACCCGTCATCTCTATCGCTCCAGGCTTGCCTGATATTTCGTTCTTGACCAAGCTACCACTGCTGAATTTGTATTGTTGGGAATAGTTGCATTCATTACTGCTGGAATCTCGTGGCAACCTCCTCGAGCTTTGCGCCGTAACACGTATCTTCCACGATTGAGTAGTGTAAAGACGTATCTCACAAACGCAAGACCCCGTACTTGGGCCCAAGAGCCATTCATTTGATCCTCAATACTGTTGGATATACTTTCTACTATATTCTCGACAATACTGAATGTCATCTCGAGTTCATACATGATCTTTGGGCAAAGTGAAACCGTACCGTACGAGAATATCATCTTCAAACATCTAGGCACTTTCGCCACAAATCGTCAAATATTGCGTTGCATATTCACCTGTGTTGAATAGAGTTGTACAATTAAGCAAATACTACAACATGTTTGTCAAGTTTCTCGAATGTTCAAAATAATTTCTACTCCACACACTACTTGGACATATATATTGTTCCTACCTATGGTATAGCATAAATTAAGCCCACATCTGCTTGAAGGCAAAATTGAATTTGGCTCGCACAAGCTGGAACGCGCGAAGTACCCTTTTAGTGTCGCGGTATACATAAGTTCCAGTACTTGACATTGAGCCATAGCCAGAATCAGCGTCATCGTCTTCGCTGTCAGACTTGTCTAATTTCGTCCAATCAGTTTCTACCTGTTCCCGCGCAGCCGCGGTCGGAGCTGCCGCCTGGATGGTTGTGGCAGATGGTTTATTTGGCAAATTGTCAGCTTCGTCCTCATCAAATGCAGACATCTCCTGATCTGCTCCAGTCATGATGTCAAAGCCTTCTGCATCCGTGATACCAAGCATGTTTGACATGGATTCCTCGAGACTGGCAAGCACAGTACTGAAGTCACTTAAAACGAACCAAGTTTCCGCTTTTGGAATTCCATTGACCTGTACGAGTGTTTGTATCGCCTGATGAGCTGGTAGCCTGGACTCGCCCATCATATAAAAGTCGTAAATGTATGCGTTCAGGATAGCCTCATTCCTTTGCAGTATCGTCAGGTTTGGTGCGAGACCGGACGGGAAAATTCCTGATGGGGCACATTCCAACAAGTCCTGAAGAGATGAAGGTTCCTTCTTAGGATTAAGCCTGGAGAATATGCTTGCAGAAGGCGCAATAGATGACGTATCCGTCTTTGACATATTGAACGATTTCTTTGACAGCGGAAGTTGTCCATCAATATCTTTTGCATCTGCTGCCGTAGATACAAAACTCGAAATATATGTCGTATATAGCTGAATGGCACGTTGCTCATGTGCATCGAGGCACTTTTGTGCTTCCGGAAAGGTCTCTTTCATGGGTGGCAGAGCAATATGACCAGTAGCTTTCTTGAAGTTTTCCATTCGGTAAAGAGCATCTGACCCACGCATTGGTAGTCGACAGAATATATAAGATAAAAGCAGAACCAGCTTCTGACAAATCTCCGGTCTCTTCTTTGGATCATTGAACTCTCTGCAGATGTGGTGGAAGACTCCACCGCGCATGAGGGCTGCAAACGCAAAGTTAGACGGCTCTTGGTAGTACAAATGCGAAACAGGAGCAGCCAGTTTGATTGGCTGTCCAGAAGCATCCAAGAGTTGCTCTCGGCGCAAGTATTCGATGGAAAACCTGATGTGATACAAAATCTGCTTGTCGCTGGCATTTGCATCTCCGATCGCAGCCACAAGATCCTTGGGTTTTGCAAAGAGACCTTCAATAGCTTGAACAGCAAAAGGTGATCTATTCGAGTTCTTTAGAAGATTAAAAAGTCGGAGAAGAAGAGTCGTGGTCACCGGATAGTGCCCAGATATCGCTGGAATTCTAGACACGAGCAGACGATCAATTTTGTCCATTGGCACGCAGAGGAAACCCACATGTCCAAGCACATCATAGCCACGACGACCGGCACGTCCGGCAGCCTGTCTAAAGTTCAATGCGGTAAGGTCCACACCATCTCCGACAAATATTGCGGAAGTAGCTGGCATGTTTATACCCAGAGCTAATGTGCCTGTACAGATGACGACCCGAAGATACTTGCTCCGGAATGCAAGTTCGACGAGTTGACGATACCTTCTGTTAAGTCCAGAGTGGTGAATTCCCACTCCGCGACGAAGCGCTCGCAACATCCAAAGCGGACAAGCATTCCTTTTCTCAAGTCTCGCCAATTCATCTGCCATATCTTGATCTCCATAGGTGTTTTTCAGCCCAACAAAAGAATAGTTAGGATCAGGCGCTGTAGGATCAAAAGAATCCTGCCATCCAGACTCTTCAACCTCGGCTTCCGGCTGTTCGGGCGCTTCATCGTCCTTGTCTGCATTCTTCTTCGTTCTCTTTTGCGCTCGCTCTTTCTCTTTTAATCTCTTGTCTGCATCGCCGAGCCACTTCTCATAGGCTTTGAGCTTCCTCTGCCAATTGGGGTCGGTCTCTCTGTATTCTGTTTCACGAGCTTCTAGCACATTCAATATTTTCTCCCCGAGAGTTTCTACAACCCCGCGATCATAGTTGAACAACAAGGAAGGCAGAAGTCCTTCTGAATCGAGATCTTCTAGCATTGGCATAATCGCCTCCTCCAGCATGGTGGTTGGAGTACCACCCTGTGACTCATGCTTGGCAGACAGGTCCTGCCATCGCTTAGCTGTAGCTGCCGTTCGTGCGCGCAGATTATTATCGAGAGCCTGCATCAGATTCATGAAAGGCGACCCCTGCTCACGCGAGTTTGGATCAGCTAACCACTTGGCAAGGTGCTGTTTGATTTCGATTTGGTATTTGACAACATCAGCCTTTCGAATAAAGTGCTTTGAAGCAAAATAGTGATTCGGTTCGAGTGCCTCGGGCATATCAAACTCTGCTGTCCGACACTTGCGCATGTGTTCATAGATGTTGAAGCAGTCTCGAGGCTCGAAGCCGAGATCATCAGGCATGACTCGTGGTCCGAAATGGAGTGCCGAAGCAGGGTGCATGTCTCGCAATTGTCCCTGAACATCAGTTGAGACTTTTTCGCCTTTCATAAATTCAGCTTCAGATGCGATGGCTGGAATGTAAACAAATTTTCTCAAGTCAGAATATCGCTGATTATGACGGACGAGGGTTACAGGTCTCTTGTGCGCAGCCTGAGTCGCAGCTAACCAGGCCGTGAACTCATTCGGATTACCCACAGTAGCTGAGAGAGCAACTATAGGACAAGGAGCTAAGAGCAAAAGTTGCTCCCAAATTGTACCCTCCTCCCCTCCAATGCAGTGAATCTCGTCAAAGATGATACGCTTGATCTTTGGAGACCATCGCTGCGCTTGTACGGGGGACATGAGCAATTTCTGGAGTACTTGAGGGACGGTGACCAGTACTTGACATCTTTCGGGGTCATGAATTTTGTAATCCCCAGAATGAATTGCCCAGACATTCTTTCCTCCTTGCGTTTTGTAATTTTTCGAGTACCGTGCTTCAATCTCTGCAGCCATTTGATTAACAAGAGCCTTTGTGGGCGCAATGAAGATTAATAAGCCATCATCGTCCGCTCGCAAAACTTTCTCTATGGCATAGAAAGAGATGAAGGTCTTTCCGGCAGACGTAGGAGCAACAACAAACACGTTCTCCTCCTTGTCAATGACGTCCAAAACATCGCGCTGCCACTTGTCAGCATCAAAGTTCGTCCGGTGATCTGGTTTTGATTCCATGTTTCGTTCCATATACTCTCCACAGAACTTCATCTGGAACTCAGTGCTAGTATAAGGGACGTTGTAAGTTGACTTGGACTTGGGAACATCAAAGTCAAAGGAGATGTCTTTACTCGCTCCAGGTCGAACCTCATTGTCGATACATGCTGAGAGTCCCACGACGGTCAAGATCGAATCAAGAATTTCCTTGATATTCGTGGTCAGATTCTTGTTGCGGTACATAGCGCTGATATTCTCAAAGAGAGCGACAACGATCTTGATTGACTCATTGTCAGATTTAGCCAATTTCGCATCCTTGCAAACCTTCTTCCATTGATCCAACAGAATCTGGATTTTGTAGAGTTCCATTTCGAGCTGGATGTCAACATCTCGCAGAGCCTTTGCGGGCGAGTTTATGTATCTGTCGAGCTCACTCAACCGCACACGAAGATCCTTGTAAGCATCAATCTCTGACTTGGTGGATGCCCATGCAGAGGTAGACTTAAGTGCTTTCTTGCCAGCTTTTTCTGCGGTGTTTTGAAGTCGAATCTGTTCGGCTTTGCTAAGCTTGGGTGCTTTCTCCTTCTTCACAGATTCCTTTTTGCCAGTTTTCTTAATAGGATCGACTGGGACCGGCGTGCCCGATCGTGAAGGTACAGGAGTGCCTTTCTGCGACTTTGATTGAAGAAGTGGTTGTCCGGAAATGATAGCTTGTCGTTCTAGACCCGTGCCATTGACACCCGTGAGACTTTCGGCAGCACGCTTGATGTGAGCCATCTGCCGGTCTTTGTTGGCTTGGAATCGCTTCTTGATCCAAATATCTTCTTTCCGTACTCCAGTGAGTTCTGGACCTTTCTCTTTCTCCAGTAGTTTCTTCTCCATGCCAGCGACACGTTTCCCAATCTGTTGTGGTATAGAGGCGAAATCTATAACATCGTCTACGCTCTCTTTCGCGGTACAGTCAAGGGCGAGGTCTTTCAAATATCGATCGAATAGTGGGTCTGAAAACGGCAAGATGCGATTGGCTTTTTTGAAGAGTTTTGTGTCAGCCTCTGAAGGACCAGCAGGCTTCTCGATCGTAGATTGATTTGCACCCAAAGTCTTGATTAAGCTTTCCTTAGTTTCGGCAACCTTTACACCGGAAAATTCAGTAAACTCTGCTTGAAGTGACGCGAGTGCTGTTGTATCAAGTGTTGCTGAGTTTGCGACGAGTCGAAGGAGGGAGTCCGCATACAGGCTGCTATCGAAATAATCTGCAAGGTCGGAGGTGAAACTGGCCACGTTTGCTAGGCCGAGGAGACTGTTTGCAGCAGAAGTACTGGCAGCATAGAATTTCTGAAGGAAGGTCTCGAATGCTTCTGCCTTGATTGGATCGTTCGCGAGATGTGTTCGGCTCTCGAGCGAATCGTGTTCTAATCGTGAAAGTGTCGCAAGGATAGCTCGCACCATGATGCCATCCACGTTCGGGCAATCTTTCAGGGCAGTAAACATGACTAGCTTTCGCTGACTCGAGCCAAAAGTCTTGTCCACAACTACGCTTGAGGCTTTGTTATCAGTCGAATTTAGATCGAGTTTGCTCAAAAGTTCTGACGAGGTATCGAGTGAAGATGAACTACTGTTGAGGGTTCCTGTAAAGACTTCCTCGCCGTCTCGTGCGATTGCGAATGCGAAAATTTTGCCATCAAAGAACTCCATGCCTTCGAACGAAGCCACATCCATACCACGCTGAAGATATGCATAAGAGGCAGTTCTCCAAGCGGCGACGATCTTCGAATCATCAGTGATGGTAGAATCTCCATCACTGGTGATGACAAAGTACGGGCGATTGATGTCGAGGTATTCCTGACAGCTCTTAGACTGAATTGAAGGAAATTGGTAAACATTTAGGTCAGCGATACCAAGAAGGTGATTGATGATACATGCTCTCGCGAGGCTCCAAGTGATATGGTCTGCAGTCGACAAGGAAGCATGCGAGTCCAGGAAAATTATATCATAGTTGAGATGTTTGAGATCGAGTAATTTGCGTTCCAAAATGGCCACAGCAGGTAAAAGTTGGAATGCAGTGGTCAGATTGACATGACTATCTTCGAAAATCTGCTTGAGAAGTGCGTCTCCGTCGATAAACACGAGTTCGTCTCCGATTCGTTCAGTGATATCTAACCATAGCTTGGCTTTCGCGTGCCACCATTGAGTCTGATATGTATCAGTACACCATTGACACGCATTCAAGCATTCTGCACGTGACTTACGATTGTTTCTACATCTTGCATCGGCATCAACAGTGGTCGATCTGGATGTCTTGTATAGTTATCAGGGCAGAGAAGCGTGAAGATTGTCAAGTAGAAGATTTAAATTATTGGTGTGGGAGAATGCGACATGGCGCCTGAGCTCCAACACTCAATTCCAGGTCGCTGTTTGCATATTTACATGGTGCACTAATTCCAGCTGATTCTACATGTATGGAATGAGCCAGCGGGAGATATGGCTCTGCTGAGCACCAACGATCCAGTTCAAGAGTGTTCTGTAGTTCACGACGCCGAGATATAAGGTCGTTTCGTCCACGCCAGTGTGATTATTGTAGGTCATGGATGGTCGCTTCTTCTTTTTCGTCCTACCATTAGCTGGAACGACACGAGCGCTGTAGACTGTATGTATCGACCAGCTGAAGAATATTTGAACATGTTTCACGGCAGCTGCACTATTCCTCGAAAGAGGATACGTTTCACAAGCCTGTACCATCTCTGGCGGCACAACAGTCATGCCTGAACCCGCAACTGAAAAAGGCGTGTCTGAGATGGCATCAAAAAGTAGTGCCACTCGTAGACAATCGTCTTCGTCTTGATGTTGTCTTGGAACGTTGATACGGCGGTGCAAGTCTGACTTGCCTGTGTATCCTCCTAGCGTCCACATGACTCCATAGTGTTTATTGATGTGGTCTATCATTGACGGGCACGATAAAAACAGCTCGACCGCGCTGTGTAGTCTCCTCGATACGTAGCGTATGGTGGCATGTAGTTCTGTGACTGGTATGTATTGTAGAATATCATACAAAAGTTCAGACGGAAGTGTCTGCAGTGGAGAATACATTGGCAAAACCTCGCATCCCTACACAGCACGGCTTGGTCTATTTAGTGCTTTCAGCTGCATGTTTCCACTATGCTCTCCTCCTACAGTCACTATAAAACGAGGCATGAAACGACAGGCATGGAGACAAATGGAAGTAGCAAGGGAGCGAGCAGTGCACGATCACAAACAAGACCCGTGAAATTGCATGATGAGATGAAACAGTTTCATATAGTATTCATTCGTAAAAGTTGAGCACGCAACCTAGATCTTTGGCTTGCTTGTCTTGCTTTTTCCTTTCTCAGGTAGTCATTTGTTGGCGAGACCAGAGGCATGCTTGTCTATCAGGCCAATTAGTCACTGGATGTGAAACAAAACCTGATTGCCACGACTTACCATGAGACAAGTTCTCCTCAGAAGGAGCAGAAGCACCAGTTGTCGAGCCTCCCATACCGGTGCTACATTCAGTCGTTAACGTCTACGCATTCCGAAAAGAGAATCGTGGTGCATACGTAGATTCTTCACCGTGAGATTCGTTCTCTGATGTACTGCTTGGTTTACCCTGAGCGCCTTCCTTTGTCTTTGCAATTCCCGACATGCTTGATTCTTGGATTGTCAACCAGGATTGAGAGACTTGCTTGTAAGGACAAGTTTGGAGGTGTACGAATCGGGTGGCCAGCTCTCCGTCATAACTGTTCATCTCTACCCGCCTCAGCCTCATAAATTCAGATGGTCAGTCATCTCGACTCTTTTGTCTGAGAAGAGCAGCACTTGGAGCATCGGCAGTCCACCACCGCAATATGCAAAGCAATCTTGCAGGCCAGCACGTGCTGATAACTGGTGCGTCCGGCGGTGTAGGCGTAGTCCTCGTCGAATCGTTCCTCGCGGAAGGATGCAAAGTCACAGCACAAGTCAATTCAAACCTCTCTAGTCTATTACCACAACTCTGTGATAATCTACAAGTCGTAGCATGCGACGTCACTTCGGAGTCTGCGGTGACTGAGCTATTCGATCTAGCTCAAAAAATCGGCACTGTTGATGTGCTCATTCTCAACCACGGCGTGTTTGAGTCTCGCTCCGTGCCTATGGCTGAAATGAGTTTAGGACAGTGGCAGAATACGATAGACATCAATTTGACTGGTTCATTCCTACTGGCTCGTGCTTTTCTCGCCCAAATCTCGAGTGAGTCTCTCTTTGCACCCAAGATATGTATCATTGGGTCGACGGCAGGAAAGTACGGCGAAGCATGTCATGCAGACTACGCTAGTTCGAAATCGGCACTGCAGTATGGATTCACCCTCTCGCTCAAAAACGAAATCATTCGACATCACGCACGTGGACGAGTGAATGCGGTTGCACCTGGATGGATCAATGGGGATATGGCAGCGAAGTCCATGCTTGACCCAGACATCAAATATGCTGCCCTAGCTTCAACGTACTTAAACAACCCTTTCCTTTCATTCTATAAACAAAGTAAAACTGACGCGATATGCTAGGCCACTGAAGAAGATTGCAACTCCGCAAGACGTTGCAAACACTGTACTGTTTATGTGTGGAGATTATGCAGGACATATCACGGGTCAGTGCCTTATGGTCGAAGGAGGCATGGAAGGACGTGTCCTCAACACTCGTAGAGATTTAGGACTCTAGCAAAACTCAACCATGTCACCGAGCTTCTTCCAACAAGACTAAAAGTGGTGTAGAATATAGATAATGAATTTTCGACTTCTAGGTAATAATAATGAAGTAGTAAAACAAAGTGTAATAAAGCATTGCAATGCCAAAGCGCTGCTTGAACCTACATGATGGCGTCCCATGCTTTGCCGTACCATGTAGTTGGGACAACGATGACGGCATTCTTCTCCTCTGCGTCGACTTCACGAGCGTTGCCAATGATGTCCATGGTTTCTAATGGCACCATCTTGGTGCGGTAGTAAATCTTGTATCCGACGTATGGAATGACAAACACAGGGACTGAGAGGTACGCGGCAACAAAGTCCTGCGCCTGGAATCCACCAACCATAGTTGGGAATCCATTGAAGAAGATGATGAGCGGGAAGACGAAGACACAGATGTATGCTGCGTACGGCTGGAATGCTCCACGCATTGGGAGCTGGCTTCTGTCAAAGCCCTGTACTTTCATCGCCTTGTAAAATCTGATGTATGACCAACAGATGAAGGTCCATGTGAAGAGACCTGCGACAGTGGTCAAATTGGAGAGCCATCCGAAAGCGGCGGAAGAACCAGATGAAAGGTTGAGGTACGACAAGGCACCAAACAAAGAGGTGAATCCAACAGCATAGTAAGGAAGTCCAGCTTTGGTGCATTTGGTGAAGATCTTTGGTGCTTTACCTTCAATGGCGAGAGCGTAGAGAGTCCTTGAGGAAGTGTAGAGGTCAGAGTTTCCCGCACTAAAGGCACTCGACAGAATGACTGCATTGATAATGTGAGGCAAGACTGGAATTCCGGCGTTCTTGATGGCAAGCACGAAGGGGGAAGCAGCGGCAGTGTGTTTACCCGCCAGAGCGTTGAGGAGTCGGTCAGAGTTGTATGGCACGAGGAGACCAATGACAAGAATACCGAGATAGTAAAAGATGGCGATTCGGTAGATGACTCGTCGGATAGCCTTTGGGACGTTTCGACGAGGATTCTGAGCCTCACCCGCAGTCACACAGACAATTTCGACACCGAGGTAAGAGAACGCAGCTTGTGTGAGAGTAGCCCAGAAGCCCAAAAAGCGTGCTGCACCGGCATTCTGAATGTCCAAGTAGGTCTTGTTGAATGCGCCAGGTTCCTTCCAGTATCGGAATCCAATATAACCCGACTTGGATCGCACACCCATGTCGAGCAAGAGACCAAGGAAAATAAGACCGACAATGGCGAGAACCTTGATGATGGCTAGCCAGAACTCTGATTCTCCGTATCCCCTGGCACCAAAGAGATTGATGAGAATAGCGGCAACAAGCATGATGGTGATATAGATGGCCAAATGGTCGGAGTTTTTATCCCAGTACTGAATGACGATGGAGGCGGCAGTGATCTCGGCAGGTAAGGTGATGGCGAAGCAGTAAAAGTAATTCCAGCCGACGGCGAAACCAGCTGCTGGATCAATGAATTGCGTAGAGAAACGAGTGAAACCTCCGGCGGCTGGCATCCAGGCAGTCATCTCACCAAGGGACAACATCATGAAATAAACAAAGACACCCATGAAGATGTATCCGAGCAGAGCACCGACGGGACCTCCATGACGAAGAGCATTACCGGAACCGATGAAGAGACCAGTACCGATCGTTCCTCCGATGGCAATCTAAATGAAAGATTAGCTTGTGGTCTCCAACACTTGTATATGCAGGGTGTGGCACGCACCATCTGAAGATGTCTGGATTTGAGGGTTCTGTGAACAGTGTGGACCTGTCCGACCTGAGGCTCAGAACCGAGCTCATAGACCGATTCCGATCCGACCACTCCCTTTTCAGAGTGGTTCACCGGTTTTTCAAATCCCTTGGAGACGCTGACGTCCTGCATCTCAAAGTTGGACATTTTGCAATGTAGGCCGTTGAAGGGAGAAAGGAGAGCAGGGAAGACGCTTGCTTTAAAGAGACTGAAATGGGGTGGTGAGAAGCCACGGGGAGTTAACATTTGATTGTGGTTGCATGGCGCGGGCGGAACAGTGGTGGACGTGTCAAACACAATCTGACTCGCAGTTCAACTTTTACAAGTATGGTGCACACCCCATTCGCGCACGACAGGACATTTTCTTATCTGGCCTGTTCTTTTTCACCTTGCGAGTGGTGACTGTGTTCTTGCTGGAAGAATCTGATTGAGCTTGACTGCGTTAAGATAGGGCTGCATGAGCTGACGTGTCTTTTATTTGCGCTTGTCAAGACATCAACAGCCAAAAGGATGATTGGTGCTCATGCCTTCTTTCGTCCCGCCAGCGCCAACTGACCTGCTCCAATTGTGGCGCTGGACCCTTATCTTTTGCTCGGCCAGAAACGTATCTTTTTGCTTCCCGGCGACGCTTGCCCTCTCTACTTGTCATACCTTTCTAGCTGAGCGACAAGCGGCGAGGGCAGGGTCAAGGCATCTGAGGATTGCCAATACGATTCAGCTGGTACATGTCACGATGAGAAGACATGATTTTAACCCCGCCCTCCAGTGCACGATCACATTCCCGCTTTTCGGTACACTTGTCCTTTTTAAGCGCTCGGTCCGACCTGCTTACGCCAGATGTCGCCGCAACTTTAGTCAAGCCACTCTCGACTTCCTCTCCTGCCAAATTGAGCGATGGCTAAGACCGTGGTCGCGTGGCGCGATACTTGAGTAGATTCTGGAGTCGTGCGACACGTATGCGAAGAAGGTTCCAGATTGCACAAGACCTTGTCATGGCTGCGGCCCTTTACGTATCCTGATAAGCACAATTTTTGAAACGAAGCATTTGTCATGAATCGGCGATTCAGCCATCGCTTGTCCCACCCAGACACACCAAAGCACTCGGCCACTTTCTGAGAGTTTGCATCGACGCGCAAGATGTCGTGTGTTGGAGCTCTTCAAGTATGTAAAGTCACGTGACTCACAAGTGTCATGGCAAAAGAACAAATCGTAAGTTTGGGCGTCTGGGATGATAGAGGTGCTTCTCACATCAGCGAAGACGTTCACGCACAGGATTGATGTCGAGCGTCGATGCAATAATCTAACTTGACAACATACTTTGGCCGTATGAATGCACAAAATCCTACTCGCTCGATTGTGACGGTGCCACGAGAAAATTCGATAGAGATTATCGATCTATCATCCGATGATACACAGGACGAAGAGGAAACCATCCTTCAAGATTCCTCTGGACAGGCAACAGCAGCGCTCATCCAGGAACAGGTGAAAAGGCAGGTGCAGGATCCACGATTGAGTCATTTGATCTGTGTCATCTGTCTCGACAACCCAACAGACTTGACTGCGACTTCATGCGGACATTTGTTCTGTCATGAGTGTCTAATCTCATCATTAAAGGTTACAAACGCCAATTCGATCAGCGGGACTTGTCCAGTATGCCGCCGCAAAATCACATCAAAGAGCCTTATACCGCTCGCTATCTTGAAACGTGCTGCATCCAGCACGTAGTCGGTTCTGATGTAAATCACAGCTATTGGCAGATTACTCTTCTCTCCTATATACAGTAAGACACCGCATCATATTTGCGACCCGGCTTTCTACCTGTTTTATACAAAAATAGGAAGTTCCAGTTGAGTGGAGCTCTTTTTCCAGTGGCCACGCTGATTTGCATGCCAATCATGCAATCAAAGTCGCCAAGAACAGGTCTTTATACAAGACTTGCTTAGTCACTGAACCTGTTGTAGACAGACAGACAGACAGACAGACAGACAGACAGACAGACAGACAGACAGACAGACAGACAGACAGACA
>DF820164.1:0-36251 GCA_000836195.1 Taphrina populina JCM 22190
TTTTTTTTTTTTTTTTTGAGAAGAGAGTGTGGTGAGCTTGGATTTTAAAGCATCATGTATAGCGAAGTAGCGACAACTGTCACGAGCGCAGCGGCAGCAGATGATTTGAGGTTGACCGCGCTGGAACTGACGGGTGGTTTGACATTTGCAGCAAAATATCCTGGGTTGACAATGTTGCCTGGTGGCGAGTACTCGCAAGTCATGGAGTATGGGTACCCGAGATTATTGACTCTGTTGGAGACGGCACAACCAATTTGCGTCGTGGATTGCCAGACCATTTGCGTGAAATGTCCCGTGGCATCGCTGAATCCGGGGTTGTTGTAGTCATACTGGAGTTCTTCATTGTACCATAGGAAACCATAGTAGTCTGGATCAGTATATGTTCCCGTGGCAATGTTTTCACCGTTTGGATTGTTTTGCGTATGTGCCCACGTTCCTGATCCGGCATTCTGCAATGCAGCATTGGCCAGATCGGCGTTCCAAGTCACTGGCGGAGCACCGTGTAGTGCGCGATAATTGTTGTGTTGCGCGAGCATGTCATCGATGAATGCTTGCTGTGACTCGTAAGGGTAAGAGAGACCAGAAAGTTCAGCGGCCACGGCCGACGCAAAAACGAGAGCTGTAAGTCTCATTGTAGCGAGAGTGATTGTGAGAATGAGAGTGTGGAGAGGTGGTGGTGGTGGTGGACTGTTACTAAAGATGGAAAACAAAAGAGCCAACGCAGACAATTATATAGACATTCTGTCCAGAGGATTTTGATGAAGAGGACAATGCCAAGAAGCGCTCGTTGTCTTTGTGACATCTAGGTGTTATTTCCCTGTAGGATGATTATGTGAGCAGACGGACGCGATCGGAGACGCCCAGAACGCCAACGTGGAGGATGAAAGGAATGTGAGACATCCGCATTGGATGGATGCGCAAAAGAAGAAGAAGAAGCTTCTTTCTTTCTGCCTTTCGAAGCTTCTTCTTACCCTTTGCGGCTTCATTTGCTGCTCCACGCAATCTTGTGCAAAGTCAATCTGCGATGGCGATTCGTGGTCTTTTTCCATGATCGCCAGTGCAGAGCTTGATTGAGTGTGACCACCAATCTGATACTCTGACATGCACTAGAAGACGCCGTAATAGCGACCGCATGCAGCAATCAGACAGAGCATCCCAGCAGCTTCTTGAGTGGCAATGTGAATTCTGGTAGCGAGAAGCACGAATTCGGACGATTTTGATGGTGAAAATGACTTTTTGCGAGGCTGGAAGAACAACACGTGATGAGAATGAGTTTTTGCTTCTTCACGATGAGACGAGACTTGCTGCTGCTGCTGCTGCTGCTCCATGCAAAAGACAATCAAGTCTGGCACTAGCATCAAAGCCACAGTCACTAGCATTCAAGGCGCACTCCCCGACGGTCCTGTCGTGCTCACTGCCTCGGCACATGCCATTGCCAAAGCAATCACAATCGTTGAGATTGTTAGACGAAATGAAAGCGATATCAAACAACTGAATCGCCTCTTCAAAGTACCACTCACGCGCCAAGCGAAAGCGACAGAGGAAGAGGAGGAAGGTGAATTCGAAAGAGTCGTCGCATTGACCCCTCGTGACCGGTTTCAACCGTGCCTTGAAATTACCCTCTCGCGACACGCGCAACAATCACGGGAACAGACGACCTGATTAATGCGGCTCATGGTTGATATGCTTCTGCTTCTGTAGAGACTGAGCGGATCAGACACAAAGCGCTGCCATACAAACACGCGTTATGCATCGAGCATACTTCCCAAGTCACGTCTAGTCTCACAGTGTGGGCCCCCGCCCTCCTTCACTAGAGGCATCAATCAAATCAGCACCTCGTGTTAATATCCTTGGCCGAACAACGTGCACACGCTACCACAATGTTCAAGAAAGAGCTGGGGATAACTTTGTTGTGATGTATGCATTTATGTATAGTATATAGACGAGACTTCACATTGCCTCCTAGGATTTTCTAAGCCCACTTCTTATAATTCTGCCTTGACGGCTTCTGCGACCGTATTGACCGCCTCAGCGATCGATTCGGCCGTTGTGCCAGCATCACCTATCGAGAGAGATTCAAGCACACCTTCTGCATGCTCCAGCAGAGAATCTTGTACTGCAGAAATATCCGGCAACATGGTGCTGCTTTCAGCAGGTGCGTTGACTGGCAGACCATCATAAACGTTCCAGGACTTCAGCCACTTGAGTCTATACCACTGTCCAGCTACTCCGTCCATGCCAAAAGTGAAGGCTGCAAAGTTGATGAAGGTTGCAATGATGGCAATATATGCAATTGCAAACAGGCCGAGGCGAAGACTTTTTGGCAGGCCTGAAACAGCATAGTCAAACAAGTAACCACCGACCAGGATTGCAAACCATAAAGCAGGAAAGTAGTGATGCACATAGAGCACTCGTCCCATGATGAAGAATGGAATGTAATGCAAGAACCAACCAATTGCGGGATACAATCCGGCATAAATCATCTGATCGACCTGTTTCGAGCTCAAGACTGCGGAGGATCGCTGCCATCTCAGAACATGGTAGAGCACGAGTGTTCCAAATGCAAGCAAGGCAAACGTCGAGTACCAGTATACAAGCGGATTGCCGAGCAGGAAATATTTTGTGGTTTTGGGATCCCAGCCACACATTCTGAGCCCAACATAAGCCAAGGGCCATTGCCAAGCTTGACTAGCGAGCTCATCAGCTTTGTCGGGATCTGGCACGAGAGCGTTGTTCGACGTCATCATGGCGACATTCAAATGCAAGAAGTCTCGCCAGAATGGCGACTTGAAATCCTTTGCGCTAGCCGGTGGCAGTCGCTCGTTCCAATGACTCTCTACATTCCAATGGCTGAATTGATCATCTTTCTTCGAGTTTTTGTCGCAGGTGACTTCGATTTGTTTAAAACCCCATTGTGGCAAGTTGACATTAGCCGCTTTAAGATAACAATCCTGCGCAACATGCTTGAAACGAATCGCGCTTGTCAACGTGCGAACACGACTGCGATCGCGAGAACGGATGTCGTCGACCACCTCTATTCGCCAGTGATCTTTCTCATCTCCGATAGTAAGATTGCCGTAGCACGATACCTCGAAATCTGCCTTGGTGACGGGTGCAGGGATGGCGTGACTATGAAGATTTCTGCCTGTTTGTGCATGGATCAAACGTACAACATCGCCATCCTTAAGAAATCGTAGTGGAGCAGAGGTATCCTCTGGATCATATTCCTGCTCGTATCTATTCGGGTAGAAGAACCAATCATTATTGGAGTCCTTGTGGTGATAGCAGGTGATCTGCTGCTGTTGTGAGCCTTCCGGGAAGCTCTGTACGTGGGAATGTAAAAGACCGCCACCATATCCCATGTTCTTGATAGTGGCTTTTGAGCCGATAGCGATTTCTAGCGGAGAAGAGAGTAGATCAGTCCCACGCAAATTCGCCTGGAAGAGTGATGGCATCTGTGCATCGCCAGGACCACTGTTCTCGAGAACTTTAAAGTGGACAAAGAAGCAAAAAGCATAGACAAAGAACGGGACAACAATGAGAGACCAGATACGAGCAACCCAATGTTGAGCATATGTGATTTTCGGCATCTTGAGATCTCCAAATTTGTCCCAGAGATCGTGAATGGTGTAAAGTCCACATAAAGCGGTACCAAACATGCCTACCCATTTGACACTACAGACACAGCCAATCGAAGCACCCATCAGAGTGATCCACTTCCACCAGCGATAAGAGAATGGTCTATCTCGATATTCGTGAAATTTGACCAAAGAGAACATTGTCGTAAAGGTGAAGAAGAGCAGCATGGAATCCAGAAGAATGAATCTCGAGATTGTTGCATAAGAGTTGTCACAGAGAACCATTAAGGTGACGAGCCATACTGCGGGAGGAGACAAGTTCAAACCAAGCGCTGTAAAGTACGCCAGAGGAATACAGGCAGCCCCAAAGATCGCGTTCCAAATCCTCATAAAGACGAAATCGAGTCCCTCAGGATAAGTTTCGCCAGATTTGAATTCGAAAGAACCGTCATAACCGGCCAAGTATCCAGCGAGACCGTTGAGCATTTTGCCCAATGGCGGATGCACATCAAAGTAGAACTCTCTCTTCAAATAATGCGACGCGAACTTGCCAAAACTGGAGCCAAGTAAGCGAGAATCTCGCGACTCATTGAAGATACTTACTGTGCTTCGTCCCATGTTACGATATGTGAGTGACCAATCTTGTAGAGACGTGTAAAAAGAGCAAACCCAGTGAAGATTAGGGGCATCCCCCAGTGCGTCAGATGCCATTCATAGTCGATTGATTTGCTCTAGAGACGGTTAGTCTCTGTGTACGCAGCGCGCAAAACCTTAAAAGCCTTGATTTACCTTGACGTGAGCGACTTTTTCGTCTACTTTATCCTGAGTATGTGTCACGGACACATTAGACGTGGCAGAACCTTGAGAGCGAAGTCTCTGTCTGAGAAGCTGCTCCTGCTCCAAAGAAGTCGACATGAACACGGCAGGCACGAAAGAGACAGGAGAATACCGACGATGTGACTGTAACACAAGAATTGCAAGCGTCAAGTGTGAATTCAGTTGGCAACCTTGCTTGAACTGGCGGCTGCAATTTCTTCTTTGGGACATGCACTCAATTGAACATGGATGGCAACTTCTATGTACTGCAGCACGCAGCTGAACATCCATTGAGCGCACAGGTGATGTCGCAATCACAGAACGATGCTAGGCTAGATGATCTTGCAAACAAAGTGCATGCGTTGCGTGGGGTCACGATTGACATACATGGTCAGGCCTCTGATCAATCTTATATAGACGCCAACGTGAGTGCCAGAGATGCGCGCCATTGCCTTCCGAGCTGACAATGGTGATAGAGAGAGCGGTTTTCGCAATTTAATGATCAGATCAAAGCTACCGCTGGCAAATTGGGCCGTGTCGCAAGTTCGAATGGGTTCAGGAGTCAGATGAAAATGGTGGCTATGCTTGTGGGATCGGTAGTGGTTCTATACCTGCTCTGGGGCATCTTTTCATGATGCTGTGTATCACATCGATACATTCGAAATTCACACATACCTCAAGAAGCATTAATGACTCATGATACTTTTATTTTCTGGTATACATATGGATGCGACAACTACAGACGACAAGATATAGGATGAACCACGACGCAAGCACTACAGGCGTGCAAGAACGTCATTAGCAATATCAGTACTCTCCGAGTCGAAGTCTACGACCTATGGCATGACGCCGATGTGCGTTCCCGACTTCTTCGTCTTTCGTAGCATTTGCCTTTTGTCGAAGAATGTCTTTGTCAAGTGTATCGAAATCAAAGTATCCGTATCCACCCAACATTCCTTCACCAGCATCTTCATCAGCCTGATCCGTCGCCGCCGTGAGTGTGACGGGGCGTCCTGATCTGGTTCGGTTCTTTTGCTTGTCCTCTGGCCTCTTCTTGGTCTTTTCCGTGCCTCGTAGCTCATTGACCTCCCGAATCAAGGCTCTAATCTCCAAGAAGTACGCCGACAAGGTGTCCAGATAACGAGATGTTTGCCTATGCTTCGAGGATGCACAAATCGAGATGGAATTGTCCTTGATGATGTAGCCTAAGCCGAATCCATCCAGACTCGTTGGACCAAATCCAAACATGCGCAGTGCGGGGTTGCCACAATTCGAAGTCGACAGAATCGTGTTATTCAGTCGATCCCATGCACAGTCAGCAAAGAGTGATGGCATTTCTTGGCTGCTCAGAGAGTCATCGCTGATGGAGGAATGCATCCCGTCTTCCGTGGGTTGAATGTCCTTTGCTTGTTTGGCTGCCTTGTGTCCGGCTACTTTCTGCTCCCACATCTTGAAGAGTGCATATAAATGCCGATCCTGGCCCTGGCCGGTGCCTGCTTCTCGTGTGATGGCAGTGTGGCGAGCGCAAGCCTTTTTTAGAGCGTCAACCTTGATTTGAGGATTGACATCTTCACAGAAACGCTTGATATAGTTGACTGACTCTGTAGTCGTGGAGCGAATTGCCTCTGTCCTTCCATGGCGGAACGCCTTTGTCATTGCTGGCTCGTACACGCTCTGGACTCGACCATAGAGTCCATAGTAAGAGGCCTGGAAAGCCATTTGCACAAAGGCATCAGGTGAGAAGCCGGCCTGTTTCATAAAGGTTGAGCCGTAAGCCCCAAATTCCAGGATTTGCAGCTCGTTCTGTAGAAGCAGATCCGATAAACGAGTCTCGGCAAATCGTATGCCATTCGATAATTCCGAATTGAGGTTCCATTCGAGTCTATGAGGAGTAGAGTCAACATCTCCGAAGGACTCTGGATCCCGCTTGCTTGGGTCAGGAGACATAGATGCCCATAGGTTCGGTGCCGCTGGATTGATTGTCTTTGCGAACCGTAGTATAGTGTCCGTGTATATATCAGAGACAAAACGTAGGACTGTATGTCCGTCTACACCAGTATGCTCAAAATTGATGCCAGCCGACCCATTCTTACAAACAATCAATTGCAGCTTATCATACCATCGATTAGTACAAGTACCGACTTGAACACCTGTAGCAACGTCATAAGAGCCACACAACATGTTCTCGCTAACTGCCGCTTTGCCAACTGGCTCCGTGTCATCTAGACAGACCACAAACAAGGCCGAGTCAATAATATTTAGACACTCCTTATTGTTGCTATCTTTGTCGTCGTTGATCTTGGCCCGATGATCGGCCCAGATCGGCCGACTCTCGGAGGTCAAGACTCCAACGGCTGACTTGGCAGATTGGGCCGCAGGTATCGTTGAAGCATCGTCAATGATTGCGCGAAAATTCTCTGACAAATACTGCTCCGTAAGAATGATATCGTTGTTGACATCCAGTACATCAAACCAGTAGAACTGTGAGCGGCACATAACGACGATATGTTTCGATTTTGTATCTGTCTGCATGCGGCAGCCATGATCAGTCGCTATCCGAGAAGTTCCAAACAACCGAGAGTATTGGTACATGCATAAGGGCACTCCACGGACACTGTCTGCAGGCAGCTCTTCCCGCCGCAGACAGCGGATGAAACATAAAGATGAGATGGTCAAGGATGCGGCACGAGTTACTTGATTAGCTCGTGCTGGTGTAGGATCATCCTCAAGCAAGAAGAAGGGATTGAGGTTGAGAACGACCGGATTGTCGTAATTGAGATATGAGTCGAACCAGAACTGCTCAATGTAGGAGACTTTGTCCTTGTCGTACTCGATCAGTTTCTGCTGCAATTCCGGCCCGTCTTTTTCCAGGAACTCTGCAATGACCGTCTTCGTTCGGGCGAGCTCTTTTGCATTCTAGGCACAAATTAGATGCGGAGATGAGAAGAGATCAAGTTGTCTTACCTGTAAAGGTGTCACTGCAAGGAGATATCTCTTCATGGTGTCTTCCAGCGAAGGAATAGGTAGCTTCTTGAGGCCATCTTGTCCTGCAAATGTGACGCCTGGAGCTGCTTTCGAGTCGGAGGTCGTCATAGGTCAAAAAACCGCTCCACTGCCAAGATGGGAACCTCCAGGTCTGTAAGTGAGCTTGTAGTAGCTCCGGAGCGGAGCGAGGGAACTTGCAGATCTCTTCCCCGTACTTTCCGCTTCCTTGACAGAATCGGCTGAAGACGACAAGTACGAGCGATTTTAGCTAGACGTCGAATTCTTTGCTTCTTTGAATTTCGTCTGTCGCTAAAACAACATTCTCCTACGTTGCTCAAGCATTGCTTCTGGCACACGACAAGAGTTTCTTCTTGTCATTCACATCAGTCACCATTTTTTCTACATTTCTCTGTAGTTCTCACGTACGTCATCTTGCATCGAACAAATTGTCGAGCGATTGGCTAAGTCTCTTAGAACACCCACAACTCCGGCGCAACCAAGACAGCTGGTGGGGATCAAGTCTTTATTGATTAATGTAAGTGCCATACAATCGTTTCTTGCCCGTTCAATCCTGACACGACAAAAAAGTACCAATGCAGATCAATTCAAAAAAGATTCCAGCTATAGACGTGATCAACCACGATTCGTCTGCAGCAGTAGCTCAGTCTAGCGCTGAGCAACAATCCACAAAGCAAACTTCCGACGACGCAAAGATTGCTCATACTGCGATTCGTAAAGATTCTTCAGACGTTTCAATCTTAGATGTCCACAGCACCATCACCTATGGCGCGTCCGGTATTCGTGGCATGTTCTCCAACAAGTATGTCGTGCTCTGCGCATTATTTGCTTCAATTGGGGGACTCGTGTTTGGCTACGACCAAGGCGTCATCTCTGTCATCTTGACCTTGCCTGTCTTTCAGGAGCGCTTCACTTACCTCAACCCTGCTTATCATTCAAATGCTGCATTCTACAAAGGACTTATGACTGCCATGATCGAATTGGGCGCGCTTATCGGTGCATTGAATCAAGGCTGGGTGGCAGACAAGTATAGTCGACGATACAGTATCGTAATCGCCGTGGTCTGGTTCGTCGTGGGCTCCATTATTCAAACAGCCGCTGTCAACTACGCAATGCTGATCGTCGGGAGACTTGTCGGTGGTGTTGCGATTGGTATGCTCAGTATGGTAGCACCACTTTACATGAGTGAAATTTCCCCTCCAGAAATTCGAGGCACTCTTTTAGTGCTAGAGGAATGGTCCATCGTATTTGGGATTGTCGTTGCGTACTGGATCACGTATGGCACGAGATTCATAGGCAATGGCGCTTCCGAGTGGACGTTTAGATTGCCTTTCCTGCTTCAAATTTTTCCTGCTCTGTTGCTCGGGACTGGCATGTTCTTCGTGCCTTTTAGTCCACGATGGCTTGCGTCTAAAGGTAGAGATACTGAGTGTATGGAGTCCTTGGTGAGGCTCAGACAATTGCCCAAGTCTGATCCACGATTGCGTGTGGAATGGGATCAGATCCGTGCAGAAGCTGCCTTCCAGCACGAGACACAGGTTGCGCGTCACCCTCATTTACAGGACGGTTCGTTTTCATCCAATGCCAAGCTGGAGATTGCGTCTTGGCTGGACTGCTTTCGACCAGGGTGTTGGAGAAGAACCATGGTTGGTGTGGGTCTCATGTTCTTTCAACAATTTGTCGGCATCAATGGACTGATTTACTATGGACCAACTCTGTTTCAGTCTCTGGGTCTGTCTTACGACATGCAGCTCTCTATGTCGGGGGTGATGAATGTTATGCAACTGGTCGGTGTGACAGGATCAATTTTCCTTATGGATCAAGTCGGACGCAGACCTCTCTTGATGTGGGGCAGTGCTGCAATGTTCATCTCACACCTCATTGTGGCTGTTCTTGTTGGTAAATATTCTGGAGACTGGTCGCAGAACCAGGACAAGGCATGGGCTGGAGTTAGCTTCATTTTTATCTACATGGTATCCTTTGGTATCTCGTGGGGTCCGGTACCATGGGCCATGCCCTCGGAAATATTTCCTTCGTCCCTTCGAGCAAAGGGAGTAGCTCTATCCACCTGCAGCAACTGGTTCAACAATTTCATCATCGGTCTGATTACTCCACCGCTTATCGAGAACACTGGCTACGGCGCATATGTCTTTTTCGCTGTGTTTTGTCTATTGTCTGGAATCTGGACGTACTTTTGTGTACCGGAGACTGCGCATAGATCTCTGGAGGAGATGGACAAGGTTTTCAAGGACAGAACAGGTTTGCACGATGAATTACGAAGAAAGACAATCTTGGACGAGATGACTTCACGAGATGTCCATCACTTGGAAGATGCGGACGGTGCTTGATATCTTCTTGCCACAGTAATTTTTTCAATCGATTTATAGAATCAGACTAAAACCTGAATTGTGGTGGAGTTAATTTCAAGTTAATCTTGGACTGCTGAGTGAATTTTGCAAGACTCGCCAAATTGTGCGATTGACTCTCATCATCTTCGCAACACCCAGCGACATCCTCTTCACCAACTTCCAGACTATCGAAAGGTTCGTTACTAGTTATATCTTGCTTCTCAGAGGACGTGTATCGATTTTGTGTGTGAATCTCGATTTTAATCACCAAAATTGTTTACATTCATCTGCACTTTTGAGATATTACTTCAAGGTCCGTGGACTAACTCCAGACAGTAGAAGCAGGGATGCCTTCCACAACGAATTTACGATCGCAGAAGCGACTTGCTGCCGCCATTTCTGGAGCTGGAAAGCGAAAGGTCAGTTTAGTAAGGATGGGTTTGCGATAGAGACTAACTTTTGACTACAGATTTGGATGGACCCAAGCGAGCAGTCGGAAATTGCCAACGCCAACTCTAGGCAAAACATTCGAAAGTTGATGAAGGACGGACTCATCATTGTCAAGCCACAGGTCGTACACTCACGATCAAGAGTTAGAGAGATGGCTGCAGCCAAGAGGATGGGTCGACACTCTGGAACCGGTAAGCGTCACGGTACCAGTGAAGCTCGACTCCGAACCTCTGTCACCTGGATGCGACGACAGAGAGTCCTTCGACGATTGCTGCGAAAATACAGAGACTCGGGCAAAATCACTAGCCACCTTTACCACTCCCTGTATGCCTCTGCCAAAGGTAATGCTTTCAAGCACAAGCGTGCCTTGATTGAGCACATTCACCAGGCCAAATCTGAAGAGTCTCGAGCCAAGCACATTGCCGATACTCAGGAGGCTAGACGTACACGAGCCAAGGCTGCTCGTGAAAGACGAGTTGCCCGAATCCAGGCCAAGTTGGACAGTCAGACCACTGAGACTGCCGAGACTGATGCTTAAAAAGACTGTCCTTTTGCAAAGCGTTTGTGAGGTGGATCAAGGAGAAGAAATTTCAGTCATGTCAAAGCATGGAAGGTACAGGTCGCTTGTGCGAGATTATAGCGCAACCTAAAGGTGTTGTGTGTCTTTTATCAGTACGAGCTAAATATCGGATATATCAAAATGCATTTCGTGATCTCCTTTGCCAGGAGTCTCTTGTTTTGCTGATCTTCATCCCGTGAGCACATCTTTCCGTAATTGCCGGAATTTTTTGTCTCATCTGAGTCACTCCGTCATCATCGCTTTCCACACCTCATCTTCTCCATATGGTTGTTTTTCTCTAGTCTGGTTTGAAACTAGTACGGTGTTCACCATGAGCGAGTCACCTACCGACAAGGATGCACTGGTCCAGCAGAACGGCGACGAACACGGCGCGGACATACTAGATGGCAAAATGTCTGCCAAGGCCAGCATTCATCCTTCGCTCACGGAAGACGACGACACTGGACTCGAGCAGGTCTCTGGCAAAGACAAGAGCGTTCAAATTTCGCCACGATCCAGACCGGCCGCGCCTGGTCCTCTGCGAAGCATGTCACTCACAGATGTCACTGCCATGAATAATGGTCGCCAAAACAAGGGAGGGACAAGCAAAGACGCGTCACGAAAAAACTCTACGGAAGATGGCATACAAGGTCGTTCTCGTCGACAAGGCAGTGTCAGCAGGAGGTATAAACGCACAGCGTGTTTTGTCCATTCATTGCTAGAGGTTCAGCAGCGATTTGAGCGCACTAATTTATCCTCTATTCCGGCGTCCGAGGCTTCTTCTCGCGGCACGTCCCCACCAGGCTGGGAGGTCGCTGCTCGCGAAGCTCGTGAAGCCCGCGAAGCTGAGCGTCAGGCAAATGATTCAAAGCGAGACTTATTCACCCACTTATCAAAGAAGGAGATTAGCGATATGGCACTTGGTGTGCGAGAACTTTCGAAGCACTTGGGCGGTGCGCGTCTAAAACTGAATATTCATCATATTCTCATTGTGACAAAGACGGGCGATAAATCACTTATTGAATTGACAAGGACCATTGCTGCGTGGCTCCTGTCACAACGCAAAGGGCGCAAGGAGAATGCGCACAATGGCGGTGGGAGTACCTCGACTTCCGGTCGCGAAGAGAAGCCGTTGGGATACACAGTCTATATTGAAGACACGTTTGAAAAAGAAGACGGTATTCGAGAACTGCGCGACGGTGGTAATTTAGGCAAACTCAAGTTTTGGACTTCTGAGCTATGCAACAAGTCGCCGCACTTGTTTGACTTTGTCATTACGCTGGGCGGGGACGGCACGGTTTTATACACCTCTTGGCTGTTTCAGCGCATCGTGCCGCCCGTACTTTCATTCGCTCTTGGAAGTCTCGGCTTCATGACGACCTTTGATTTTGCCGATCATCAAAAAGTCATTACGAGCGTCCTGCAGGATGGCGTGACTGCTGCCTTGCGTATGCGTATCGAATGCACCGTTTATCGTGCCAAACGAAGCCGCGAGGGTGATTTGCTCGATAATCACCGCGACTTGCATGAAGATCTCATCGCCACTGACCAACACGGCGAAGACTCTGAACCGACGCACGCAAGCGCAGAAAGTTTCACCGTGTTGAATGATTTAGTCGTGGACCGCGGTCCGAATGCATTCATGTCTAGCACGGAACTCTATGGCGACGATGAACACTTGACTAGCATTGCAGCGGACGGCGTCGTCATTTCTACGCCGACTGGGTCAACGGCCTACTCGCTCTCAGCGGGCGGGTCTCTCTGCCACCCTGAAATACCAGCAATTCTGGTGACGCCCATTTGCCCGCACACTCTCTCTTTCCGCCCGCTACTGGTGCCAGACTCCATGGTCCTTCGTGTCGCTGTGCCCTATGATTCGCGAAGCACGGCTTGGGCGTCCTTTGATGGTCGCAACAGGGTCGAGTTGAAACAGGGCGACTACGTCCGTATCTCAGCGAGCAGGTTTCCCTTCCCGACTTGTTTGCAGGGCAAACAAACAGGAGACTGGTTTGAAAGTATCTCGAGAACACTCAATTGGAATGAACGCAAGAAGCAAAAGAGCGTTTAGCATATTTTACTTTCCTTTTTTCTCAGTCTTTATAAATCGTGCACTCGGTCTTTCTACTTGTTCAGATTAAAGGATTGTGCCAAAGTGCATTCTTTACCGTGCCTATATACATAGATACCATCAAACGCCTTGCTCTACAAGACTCAGAGCTAAATGTTGTACAGCTCCAAAACAAAACATCCACCCAATGCAGCACCCCGTCTCTGTCTAATGTTCACTCCAGCATTTCCTTGCTCCTCGCTTTAGAGTCATACTTGTAAAGCAAGACTTGGCCGTCTTCCAGCATGATATAAACGGTTACTCCGTTTCCTCCTTCCGCCGCTGCCAATATTGCGAGATATCTTGCGTTTTTCCCAGGCACATTTAACTGATCCAGTACTGTGCCATCACTCAAACGAAACGTGACGCAATGGGAATGTAGCGTGGCAAAGTGAGCGCCGCTTGTGCAGAGACTGAGTACGGGCGCAGGAACATCCATATTGCAAGATATTTGCCGTTTGCGAATGTCAAACATTGTTGCGCGCTGCACCGATGTCGAGGTTTCCTGATACAGGCAAATCAAGAAATCCTCCTTGTAATGATTCAGGGTCGCAATAGCGCCCAATTCATCATGCGTACTCGAATCCTTGGAGACTCCCGGCATCGACCAGACAGAGGTGTCGTATACATTGTATACTTTAATGGAAGAATCTGTGTATCCCACCGCGAAAGATCCTGACGTGAGGGCACATATTGATGTCGGAAACACATGCTGATTCCGATCAGGACCCCACGAATACTCGTTGTAATCACCTCTATCAGGCGTCCATGTCCGCACAGACCCGTCTTTGCTAGTCGATACGAGTTTGCCATCAACGATGGCAACTGCGGTGATGGCCTTGGAGTGGCTGGTCAACAACGAGCACGGTTTCCATGGATGACTGTTTGCGTCCTTGCCGACACTCACATCTACTTCCCATTTCCTGATGATGGCATCGCTGCTCCCACTATACACACTGACCAGGGTCGTGCCAGGTTGTGCATGAGCCACGAGACACGTTACTGGCTCGATATCATCATCCTTGGCTAGATCAATTGACTGGCTTTCTGCATCCTTATATAATTTTATCGTGCCTTGAGGATTTGCTATCGCGAGCCAACGATCAGTACCAACTGTGAATACACAAATATTTGTTGCCATGCTGTCCCTGGTGACTAAAACAGCTTCGTGTACAAACGTTCCAGACGTGATGGTTGCACCAGGAATGACGTCCCGAAAATCCCACTGATCTTCTGCACTGGCCCACGTCTCCGGTACAACACCACCCGGATCGTCAGGATCAGATGCTGGGGATGTCAACAAGGGAATCGTCGGAGACTCGATAAAATTGCCTCTCGAATCATAAACATGCTGTATTTGCTCCGCTACCTCCTCGCCGTCCGGAAGATCGTCATGTGTCACCTGTCGACCGGGCAAATCATGGCTATTGCCATTCGTCGCTGACTCTTGAGGTTGAAATGGGCTGCTGGAGGAGAGTGCAAAGGCAGTATTCTCTGCAATCGCGGGCGGGTTGGCATCGGAGATCTCTATAACGTTGTTCGGAAAGGTTTCCTGGATTTGCATGGCTGTTTCTTTTGCGTTCAAAGCGCTCAGGGGCTTGTTGGATGTAATGGTGGGGAGTGAGTTGACGAGATAGGTGACTTCCAATAGACACTTTTCCAAATATGTTCTAGACTTGCTTCGGCCGACCTGATCAGCCAGCCCTGCTTGGGACGTTTGTACAATTTCCTGATACGCTTCATCGTACTCTAGCCGACCTTTCTTTTCAGGTCGTCGTTTCTTGTTCAAACCATCTGAATCGGTGACAGAAGGCAAAGGTTTAGCGCTCAGATCATTCTTTTGTCGTTCTTCCTGTAATACAGTCTCTAGCATTCGCAGCCGCCGAAGGTACCAATCCTTCATCCTTTCGCTAGCTTTTCGTTCTCCCTCGAGCTGTAAAGTTAGTCTACGATGCATCACGACCTTCATTTGAAGAAATACCTTGGCTATACGAGCTTTCATCTCAGACCTCTCCAGTTCCCAGTAATTTCGATCACGCTCGTACTTTGTCGATTCCGTCTGTAAGAAGTGAATCACACTCGAGAAGGTCAAGGGAGCAGACGACCCTGCAGAACTCGTAGCCATGATGTCAAACCCAGACTCAAGTCGCAGACAATCCTATCGGTGAACAGCGACCGAGCGGTCTCTTTAAGATGATGTCGTGAGCCTTTGTGAAATCAGTTGCGAGGTTGAGTGCATTCGTGAGCTTGCTTTTGTCGTATATTTTGACAACAGCCGAAACAAAAAATTTGGCTGCCATACAACTGGTCAATCACGCAAATGGGAAATACTTGAGACGTTCAAGACGGAACGATCACTCACGTAGTTGAGTATGGGGAAAGAGGCTCGATAAGTTTATACAAGAGGCTAGTATTGCCGATTTGATTTTACAATATACAATCGAGCCTGCACAAATTACCATACTTCACCACTCTGACATATTCTCGAGCATAGATCAAGACTGAATTTCGCGCAAGTGTCTCGCTCCTTCCTCATCAGGCAGCAGCGATAGCTTTAGGTTTTGTGCCTTGCAGAAGCGTAGGGTTGATGTGTGGCAGAACACCGCCTCCCGAGATGGTTGCTGTAATCAACTGATCTAATTCTTCGTCTCCTCTGATTGCCAGCTGAAGATGACGGGGTGTGATACGCTTCACCTTGAGATCCTTCGATGCATTGCCAGCCAGCTCGAGCACCTCTGCGGTCAGGTATTCCAGGATTGCCGCTGCATAGACGGCAGCAGTCGAACCAACCCGCATATTGTTTTGCGTGCGCGCTTTCAAGAATCGTCTGACACGACCTACGGGGAATTGCAAACCAGCACGCGCAGAGTGTGAGATTTGTGCGTTGGCAGAGGAGTTTTTTCCTTTGCCTCCAGCGCCTTTGCCTTTACCGCCGCTCATGGTGTGTGTATGATGATATTGAGTGGCCAAGTAGGGGACTGGTCGCGAGAACTTGGAGGAAGAGACAGGAGAGAGTAAAAGGATGTGGGCGGGCTGCGAGTGAGTGGACACTTTCGCCGGCGTCATGCAGAAACGCAATTTCCATCACTCATGCATGAGTCACGTGCATACAATCACAATAGCAACGCGTTTCGTTGCCATTTGTTGTTGCAGGAGAGCACCATTGAGCTCCGAGCGTCTTGAAGAGGCAACTTTTCAATACTCACTTTACTTCCTCCTCGGCTAGATCTTGCAATGGAAAATGTGCACTTACTTAGCAGTGCATGCCAGTGTAGTGGCAGAGGCAGCTTAGAGATTTCCATACAAGCTCAGAACAAAACAAGAATGAGACATGCATCACAGTAGTGCTCCACAATAGATTTCACACATATACTCCAAGGTTTGCAATCTCTGATCAGTAAGTATCTTAGGCTTATGTATTGGCATTTTAGAGTTCGCCAGATATCTGCAGGAACCCGGTGACACCATGACATGATAACTATCCTTTCTCGTGAAAACTTCTTTGACCACTTCATGAGCTAAGATTTGCCAAGATGCTACTTGGATGAGATTTGTATGATCCCACTACCCACGATCCCGTCGATTTGGATAGATGTGGCAGACTATGACTTGATTTGCTACCTTCATGGGAAATCTCTCGACCCCGAACTGACGCCGACTTGTCTGATCCGAGGTTTGCCAGATGGGAGGGAGCAGAGTATGGTCTGTAAGATCCGATGGACCATTGTTTAAGTGATGTGTTTGGACTACATACAGAAGCAAGCGGACGAGGAGAGCTGTAGGTGGAAGACACTACTGGCTGCACTAGGCCATGGCTCGATCCAGAGCTCAGCTCCGGTCCTTTGTAGACTGCTTCGTGAGAATTTGATATAGTGAGCTTGGAGCGATGAACGAGGTCTTGCTGGCTGAGTTGTGCAGAAGAAGCCTGAATGAAGGTAAACTGCTCTGGCGATTTTTGTCCTGCTTCGAGCGTCTCTCGTGTCACGGGAGCAGGCTGTGGGTTTCTCTTCGGGAAGCAACAGCAACCCATTTCTCACTATGACAGGGCAGAGCAGAGATACAGGTCCTTTGATACTTGGATGCTTTGAAGCATGCTTGAGCCTTTTTTTAAAGTAATGGTTGAGCTTTGGGAGTGCATGATCACTCAGGGTCAGACATTAAGCAGTCTCATCAGTTTAATTTTGAGACATGTGAACCTACCCAAGTGCCTCCTTCATTCATCATCGGACTCCGTTACCGCTTTTTTTTTTTCTCTCTCTTGATACAGGACGACAAACTATTGCCTACCCACGTCCTGTAATGGGTCTTGTATGGCCATTCGTTGGGTGGGAACAAATTTAGGGATCTTGGTGAAAAGCTTTCCTGCTTGTGCTTGCTGACACAAAGAGGCTGAGATACGAACCTTGCTTGGAACAATACTATATATTCACCACCATTATTTCTGCATTGGAAGATTAATATAGTTCATATATGGCGATGCTACCAGCACGGTGTATGGCTTCTGAGAAGCAGTGTACACTGTGTAAGAACCTTCCTCCGTCATACATACAATTCGGAACATGCTTGTACATTACACGCACTTGAAAGTGTATTGTTCGAGGCACGGTCTGACAAGCAAGTGGATGTTCCGCTCGAGGCCGAAGCGGGACATTACAATCGAAAGGTTGCAATGGGTCTTATTAAAAAAAAGACGCTATGGATCTGTCGTTGTCGGCTCCTTGCACTTTTCCCAGCGCAGGTGGGTCTTCTATGCACGTCTGTAAACCATCGAAGACCGCGTCATCCGTGAATGGCACCCCTCGAAAAGTCCCACATTATTCGGAGCCCGGCCATTCAAATGCACGGCTGACGTGTGGCACTGCGAGGCAAGAGGGGGCTGGAAGTGGCGGTAGACTTCATATCAGATTTGACAGATCATTTTTTCAGCCTTCACAGTTTTCATCGGTACAGGACAATTATACCCGTGGCTTCATGTATCCACTCAAACAGTTATCGCACAGATGCAAGCCTCCTATGGCGTTCGACCAATAGCAAGATAATCATCGTCCATGCAAATGACCTTGCTTGATGCGTGCAGAGGAAGCTACACGCGCGTACTCTTCCGCGGTCCAGATTGAGTCGTTCAGGGCTTCGGTTCTCTCCGTTCGTAGTCTTGTGAAGCTGGTCATGAAAGTGCTGTACTCGCTACCAGAGAGGCGGATGGCATGGCCAGTGTTAATTGCGCGCATGCTCATGATCAAGCCACCGGAATGATGAGGGCAAGCGCTTAAATTTACGCTCCACAACAGGTTCTCGAGCTGGGATCTAAAGCCTTACCTAGTAGACATTAATAAGTACATCCACGACTGGGTAGACACACCGATCCTTAAGTGTTCAAGAATCCATCTGAGGGTCAGTCGTCTATAGGCGATCCTTTCGTTTCCTTGAAAGTATGTCCACGCTTCACATCACGGTGAATGAGAAGACCAGCTATGCTGCTAGTGAATTTGATATCCCAATTCGAGAAGAAATTACACTATGGAACTTCTGGCGACACTTTCAAATAGGTGCATTAGTGCTTCTCACACTTCCTGCGCTAGCTCTCTATGGTTTACTTACGACTGAGTGGCATGTATACACGACGAGACTCGTGGTGATTACCTACTTGATCTCGACAATGTCCATCACTGCTGGCTATCATAGACTATTCTCGCACAAGGCATACACATCTTCTTCTGCACTTAAAGCTGTCTTGCTGTGCGCTGGAGCAGGTACGGGTGAGGGAAGTTGTAAATGGTGGGTTCGAGGACATCGTGCGCACCACCGCTACTCAGACACCAATCAAGATCCGTATGGCGTTCACGAGGGGTTCTTTCATGCACATTTTGGATGGATGATATTCACCCCGCGATTCAAACCTGGTCCAGTAGACATGTCTGACATATCAAAAGATCAATTAGTCAAGTGGCAACACGAAAATTATCTCGCACTCTTCTTATTATTCGGATTCGTCATACCTATATCGATAGCTGGATTTGGCTGGGGCGATTGGCGTGGAGGCTTCTTTTACGCATGCTGTTTGAGAATGACTTTGGCACATCACGCCACCTTTTGTGTCAATTCCGTTGCGCATTACTTTGGTGAGGCTAGTTACGATGATGCAAGATCTCCTAGAGACCACATCCTGACAGCACTTATCACGAACGGAGAAGGTTACCATAACTTTCACCATGAATTCCCGAATGACTATCGAAATGCCATTAGATGGTACCAATATGATCCAACCAAGGCATTCATTTGGATTTGTGCTCAAGCAGGGCTTGCATGGAACCTGAATCGCGTAGGTGATAATACGATCCAGAAAAGTGTGATACAAATGGAGCAGAAAGTTCTTGATCGTAAACGCGCCGATATTGCATGGCCGGAGACACATTTGCCCACGATGGGTATAAGCGAGTTTGCCTCTATGAGCAAAACGCGCAAACTTGTGATTTGCAATGGTTTTGTTCACGATGTTGCGGACTTCATCAGTCAACATCCCGGTGGAGCTGCTTTGCTCACAGCCAATTTGTCGAAAGACATCACCAGTCAATTCAACGGGCAGGTGTACAAGCATTCCAACTCTGCCAATAATGTGCTGGATATGCTGCGTATTGCAAGAATTTCTGAAATTGAGGACTCTGCAGATGAATACACACCTCAAACTTGAAGCCGACTGCAGAAGAGTAAGCGTCGTATATCGTTCATAACTTCATCGTAGAATAGTATAGATAATTCATGTGACGGATACCATGAGACGGAGCGGTCATTAGCATTGAGATTGCGTGTTTGAGACATTCTTACTCGCGAGCCAAGAAGAACTGCCATGGTCGGCCCACTCGCACCTACGTTGCGTTTGGTACGATTGCGAGGGGAAGTTCATGCGAGTCAGGCCGCGGTCGCACTAGCACTTGATCTGGACTTTACAGACGATGTGGCTGGAATGTTTGCGAGTGGCGGCGTTTTATCAGGGAAACGTTGTTCCGGCGCATCGGTACAACACGTGGTCAAATTCTCCATGCGAATACTATCCATTCATCTATGGAACGATACTGTACAATCACAATACCGACTATATCCGGCCCAAACGCAGTGATACACTGCAATGCTAATGTATCCACGAATGTCTGACGAATCTCTGCAGTGGGCTCGTGCTCACTATTGTTGAATCGTCTCGCAGTCTGCTTTTGAGACACCTTTCCTGATCCGGACGTTATTGATCAAAAAATAGCCCGCGTGGCACAGACCTTGCCATCGACCCAGCGATTTCACATGTACTACGTAAGGCAGAATATTTCTCGTTGCAGCATTCTTCTCAACCATCTCTCTTGCATGGACTGGAGAGACGGTCATGAAGGACATCAGTTTGGTCAAGCGCAGTTATGTATTCACGCCAACGCATGAGGAATCTGCACATGCCAATGTCATTGCTGGTTCAGTGACCTTTGGCTGCCTTGCAATCTCATGCATCGTTCTCTCTCTTGCTTGCTATCTTTGGCATGACAAAGCCCTCAGACACCATTTCAACAAGATTTCAACTCAGTTATTGTACCTTTGCGTCGCCTTGACAATACCGCAAGGCCTGGCATTCGCCTCGACCACGCTTAATATAGGACATGGTGAACAATCTTTCTGCAGATTCGGCATGTTCTTCGTTGTCTTTGGGTTCAATGCGACCAACTGGATTCAGTGCTGTGTGTGCGTAAATCTCGTTCTGGCGCTCCGTTGCCCTAGTATTTTCAGATATCGCATCAGACTCTGGTACGTTGTGTCTGCGGCAATCTCTTCAGTCTGCTTTGCAGCCATCCCTCTTGCATTCGATCAGTATTCCTGGAGCGCACGAAACCATTCCTGCTGGATGACGGATAATGGCTCCATATACAACATGTGGCAGCTAGCTGTCCTCGAATTTCCTCTCCTTATCGTCACGGTCTTCATGTTTGTCTCTGTAGGTTTCGTGATCAATCACTTGATTCAGCAAAGACGGCTCGGTAAATGTCAGGCTGCTACTCTTAATCAATTGTTCGAACCCGCATTCAACGTGGATGCCGATGATCTCGCCATCACTTCGGAAACCAACATGAATAAACGTTTTGAAATCGAGGAAGTTTACCTTTCCGAAACATTTAATCCGAGTCTACCACAAACACCGTCCTCACCGTCGTCCAAGAAGAGTCCGCGTTCTATCGCCTGGAGTCCTCGACCGAGTAGTTTCATGTCGCACGTCAAGACAAGTTACACTCGACCCACGCCTCCTGTGCTCGCAAACATTATAGAGGAGCCAAAGCCTACGAAAGTTAGAATTGCACGACTTCCGTTATCTGTTAATTTCGGAAGTGATCCAACGGCCAAGGAAAAGAAAGAGTTACGAAACACGGTATTGCGGATATGCTGCTTTCCAATCTTTCATCTATTGATTTCGATCATGTCACCCTTAGGATCACTCATTTTGGCGAGTTCAGAGCACTCAAAACGAGACGTTCAAGTTGGTCTTTATTACCTGACGTTCCTTGGATCTGCTTGGATACCTCTCGCCTATTCCGTATGTGCGCTACTGGCTGACACCGCAATCTATGATGCTCTTGCTGAACGCAAACGACTCAGGCGAGGAGAAGATCCGGAGGAGAGTCTGGAACTCGCTCTCGGCAGAAATAAACACAGATTCAGTCGATTGTCGGTGTTTTCAGCTTCACCTGTGTTGGCACAGACTCAGTCCTTTGACAGTGTTGTCGAGGTCACACGAACAGATGATGGGGTTATGTTTGTGGAAAATCCAGTAAGAGAACTCTTCAAAGGCGACGGAGCAGCAACCGGCGCGATCGATGTTGTGCTTGATACTCATTCCCAATCAGATTCAGATAAGTTGTAGATATGGTACAAAATGACGGTGCGGTTTTGATGCATTGGCATAGCGATGGCAAGGGCGTGGAACATTCTGCCATTTTACAGAATTATTATGTGCTGAACGCAATGTATAATAGACTCCAATACCAGTTTTCAAATGTAATTTACAAACCACCTTGCTTTGGCAGAAATATAGAGAATGCGACTCTGTGCCCGGTGTGTCAAAATTGTGGATGATAGCGAGGTGCTTTGAGTCGTTGAAGACGAAGTAGCTATAATTGGGAAAACAACAAAGTATTTACATTTGTACCGAATTACCTGAAATCATGGCCAGTGCGCAGACTAAATCACTAGGCACCTACCAACAAACTATCTACTTGATCCTCAATAGACCTTGGCAGCTCAATCGCGTTGTGCTTTAGCTGATTTGATGTACCTTCCACTGCCTTTCCGCTGCAAAGAATGTCGAGCATTCGATGCGCCATGGCTACGTTGCATGGGAGTGGAGCCGTGGCAAACATGGACGCTCTTGAGGTCCATTGCAAGACTTTCACCATCTGCTTGGAAGTCAGGACAAAGCCACCTTGTAGCTTGAAAGCTTCATAGAATGAACCCATAATGAACAGTCGAACAGGCTTGCGCAGCGACGCCAACACGGTCGAAAAATGTTGCTCGCCGTGCTGCGACTCAACGACATCGAGCCAACCCAATTTGCGAGGACCTAATGTGCCGAACGCATAAGTGTCGTCCAGCAGTAGTTGCATGCCTCTGACCTTGCGAGACCAGCACTTGGAAGCTAGCAGGGAACGAGCGAGGCTGGAAAGGTCGAGTAGCTGTCTTCCAGAAGCGTCAGAAGTAGCAGTGTAAAGGGTAACATGGACACGAGAACTGGAGCAATCGTCAATAGCTTGCGCGATATCAGTAAAGCCGGTGTAGAAGACGATTTCAACCTTCTTAGCCTTCTTCACCGATTTAATTGCTTCTCGAGCAGGCAGACTAGCAGTATTGGGGATGAAGACAAGGTGGAGTGCACTCTTGTCTGCTAAAGGACTCATGCACGCAGCGAGTGTGGACGACACTGCGTTTCGAGCATCAGTCATGATAAGTGCACCGGGTTGACCGACATGATTTCTCAACGATACCAGCATCGTGGCAAGTTTCTGCTCACACTCGACATGCGGCACAAGACTGCCCCAGTAGAGTCTATTGGACGTGGCTCCAAGTCCCTGAGTCTGAAGGATCTGAGCACCGTACTCGAGAACTTTGCCATCGAGTTTCCGGACAGATTGATTGCCATTAGCTCTCATCTGATTGCGAATGAGCTGCAGCATGTCGCGGTCCACATGTTCTGATTCGGTCTTTATAGCAGCGTCATACTGTGACTGAGGGTCGAAAGTGTTATACTTAATTCCCTTGACGATCGTGTACGCGCTGGACTTGACATTTCCGATGTTTACCGCAGCCTTGACCACGATTCTGACAAGCTGCTCAACGTCATCCTTGGACAAGAGCGCATTGATACACAATCGACCGACAGATCTCCATGCATCGGTGGCCGGCGGACCTGCCACGGTGAGTGCCAGACCTAAACGATGACACTCTGCTCCAAAGCGCGCGCAGCCACTGAGTGATATCGTAATGACCACAATGACTGGAGACAAGTAGTCAGAATGTACACAAAGACCAGCTTTGTGGAGACTTTCGAGGATGTATACGGTATGTTGCCTCAAGATGCTCATTCTTTTACGCACTAGGGTTGGTTTACGTAAGATCTGCAAGAGCCGAATCTTGACAACTATTGGCAAGTCTCCGGATCCACCAGTTTGATGCAAGTCTTCGATACGTGCTGTAATTGCTCTGGACCAGACTTTATCGTGTACGACTAGTATACCGCCGATCGCTCCCACAGATTTCGACATGGTGGCCCCAATACAATCCACGTCCTTACTTGAGATCGGAAATCCTGCATCCTGATAGTGCTCAACAATACCTCGTCCAGTACGTCCCAGCGCCAGGAAAGAATGTGCTTCATCGATGAAGATTTTGAAATTATAAGTCTTCTTCAGAGCAATGACAGCGGGAAGTGGAGGGAGGCCTCCTTCCATACTGTAGTTGCCCTCGAGACCTACAATGATTTCAAGGTTCCCCTCCTCGCTCAGAGTCTTCAGCTTGTTTTCAAGGTCCAAAACATTATTGTGCTGGAATCTGATGATTCGTGCCCCTGTGGAAATATAGCTGCCAACCATCATGGAATTATGGCTTGAGCTGTCCATGAGGAAAACAGTAGAAAGATTCTTCTGCGCTGCAGCGGCATGCATGGCAGGAAATGAAACCAGATTCATAGTATATCCACTGGTTACAAAGTGGCCATGCTCGAATCCAAGAAACGCAGCTGTTTCTTTCTGCGCAGCCTCGTGGACAATTTCGGTGCCGCGTAGTTCCATATACGGGAGAGCTTGAAGCGCCGTGGTACATACTTCTGCTTCATTATCAAGGAAGAGACCGAAGCCGCCATAATCAAACGATGCAGCGTTGATGATGTCTACAGTCTTCTCTGCTTTGGTCCAATCACCCATCCACGGGATGTCTAGAGCTGTTCCGTGAGCACGCAAGGGCGACAGAAGCACCCTAGGTCTCTGATTGAGTCCAGGTATGACTAAACATATTAGACTTGCTACTTGTTCACAGGACAAGAAGGTACATACGAAATGTCTGCACCAGGTTTTCGCCGTACAGGACCGATTCATATGTCTTGTAGCCATTGCGGGCGACTGCTACCCACCAGTAATAGGCCATGAAGAACAATTCTTCGAGATATTGCATCCAGGTTGCGGTTGGGTATTGCCTCACAGAGCCGTAGGCATAGGTTTTCGGAGACTGCAAATCTCCATGCGATGGTTTGACCGATTTTCTGAATGATACAAGAGAGGCACAGATCACGCAAGCCGTAAGCGCTGCGTAAATTGGGATGAGACGACTCTCGATATCGAACATCAGTGTATCCATTGTAGAGCACGTTAAAGTCGCGAGCAACTCGGGACTGAACGTTTATGCAAAGATAAATGTCTGAGGTTGAAAGTTCTCACGGATCGGAATACAAGGTCTCTGTCGACGGATCCAAGCTAATCTTATTAGCTCTTGTCATTAAGGTATCATGTATCTCCGGCACTCACAAATCTGCAGATGGGCTTTTTGGGCTGGTCATATTGTCACAGCATGGCTTTTGGCGGTGGCTGGTGACAACACTTGGGCGTTTGAGATTCTGTATTGCTCCGCGCATAAGCTCGTGGACCAAACCGCCACCAATTCTCCATAATTGCAGAGAAACTGCTCGGACTTTAGGCACTATGACATATCAAGTGTTTTATGCAATCTACATGTTTTCTTTTCTTGTACTGTTGTCTTATTTGTGTCTCACCAACGCGTCATAGTCTGCGGAAAGAAAGGATGACTACATGATAGCAGCCTTCCGGCCAAGTAGCGAAAGAGTTGCGCAAACGGGAAGCCATTGGTTCGCGGGAACATTTGGAATGCAACTCTGGTGGAAAGTGGTCGCGAACGGTACAGTTTTCGTTGGCTAATGATTCGGTAATCGTGCGCTTATGCTCGTGGTGGATGGCTCAATATGAGATATATCAACAATAATCTTGCACGATATCAGTCTTCGCATGAAGCGGCTTTCGGCACTGCCCGCACCCATATTCTCCTGAGCCCGAGAACGTAATTTGCTTGTGCTCAATTGTTGGACAGTTCCGTGACATCGGCCTTATAATTGTGGCAACGGGCTGTGCGCTTACAATAGTCCAATGCTTACATAAGTTCGGTCCTTTCTGCACCATTAGGAAAACGCAGGTGGTGCCCCGCGAGGAGGAGATTGAAAGAGACAATAGATTAGGACTTTCTTTGATCTCTTGTGGCGTGGCCCACCGGCAATAAGGAAACTTTTTAGGTTCGAGACACGAAAATCCCGAGACACTTTCTCTTCTATCGGCAACAAAACCCGAGAATGACAATTTTAATACGAAAAGTTATCGGTTCATACATGTTTTTTTGGAAAGGAGTCGCAACCGAGCTACGTATAAAGTCACGGAAAGAATCGCAGGTTGTGGAACAATGTAAATGGAAGCACTACTCACATATGTGTATATCATATTCTGACTTCCACGACCGAATTTTGTGGCTTGGACATTATTTCACGATCCAAGTAGACCCACACTAGTACTCATTGTCTTACCCGCTATTCGATCCCACTTACATCACAGCGGAGTTAAAAATCGGGCTCTAGTGATGCCTGTCGCTCAAGACAAGAATTTAGATCATTTCCAGTACTGGTCTTATACTCTGCAACGTATCTCGTCACTTTTCGGTGCCGAGGGGAAAGTGCCACAAGATTATATCCTCGTTGCAGCCATGAATAAGCCACTTTTCCTGCATAGCCATGGCGATGGACACGTAACAATCTGAATCGGCCATGGAATCAAGTGGCCTGCGAGCATAGTGGACCGATGTGGAAAGGCGGCACTGGCTAATGAGCTAGGCACGTTCATGATATCTATAGGCTGCACAGATATGAGTTAAGCGATCCCTTGGCTCCGGAGTATGGCTGGCATCCGTCCGACAAACCTCTGAAGCTCTCAATACCTGCATACTGTCTCGTTAACACTTTGCTCTAATTCTTGAGCCCGAGCGTCACCAGATTTCAATCGAATTGTTGCAAATGCTTCTCTCACTGCTTTGCGGCGCGATCGGCGCGTTCGCAGTATATGCCTACTACCAACTATACTTGCATCCTCTTGCGAAATTCCCTGGACCTCCATTAGCAGCTTTGACGGACTTTTATCATGCTTACTTGTGCTCCACAATGCACAGACCAGAATACTTGCGCAAATTACACGCGAAATACGGCGACTGTATTCGCTTACAATCAAACATGCTCTACATCAATACAGCAGACTCGATCGAGCAGATCTACAAGAATAGGGATTTCCTCAAGGCGCCACGATACAAGACTATTGAAAGTACCGACAACATCTTCACATGTACAGATCCAAAGGAGTATGCTAGGCGCCATCGTCTGGTGGCACCCGCGTTCTCCCCAAAGAATATTGAAAAATTCGAGAATGAAACCACGCGGCCGTTGATCAATAAATGGCTCGGAGCGATACAATCGAGACTAGACTCTCAATCGACCAACATCATCGATTTCACAGACTGGACTGACTTTATCATTACGGATATTATTGGAGCCGTTGTGTTTGGCGAAAGTTTCGGGTACATCCAAAAGCAGGAGCGACATCCGGGACTCCATCTCATACAGAACGTGCTCCGAGCCATGAGTACAATATCGTGTATGCCGAATCTCAAGTTTATTCTTCCGCTTCTCGTCAACCCGAAGACGCTTTACAAAGGGTACGTATGGACGAGCAGCATAGAAAAGTACGTCAAAGATTGTGTCGCAAGACAGGATGCAGGTGATGTAGCCGCAAAGGCAAGTATCTGCGCCAAATTGAGAAATGCAACGGATGAGACTGGCGACAGTTTGACCATCAAGGAGTTGTCTGACGAGTGTATGGTTTTCATCATCGCAGGGGCGGATACCACAGCAGTGGCTCTTTCCAATTGCTTCTTCTACCTGGCGCAGAATCCAACGATGCAGACGAAACTTGTGGAAGAGGTCCGAGAAGCATTTGAAGATCGCGAGGATATTCGTGCCAAGGTCCTGGCAAAATTACCCTACCTTCAAGCCGTCATACAAGAGTCTATGCGTATCTGGCCGTCTGCCACCGGCCACATGGAGAGGATCAATTACAAGGAAGACACAGTGATTAGTGGCTTCCATGTCCCCAAGGGCTGCGAGATTGCATCAAACATGATGTACATTACTCACGATGAACGGAACTTCCATGAACCAAACACGTTCAAGCCGGAAAGGTGGATTGATCCTGAATGCAAGGACAATCTTGCGGCCTCACAGCCCATGCAGGTCGGTCCACGACAATGTATTGGCCAGAGTCTAGGTTGGCAAGAGATGCGATTAGTAATTGCCAACCTCTTGTGGGAATATCAGCTCTCCCCCTACGACACCGTGCTTGATAACCGCGACGTGACGGCTACCTGGCGAGGCAAGATTCGTGTTAGGCTGACACCTCGACAGACAAAGCATGACCTCGTTGACAGTTTGGCTGTCTGACACACTTTAAATCGGTGCTTTGTTTTAGGTGGAGCCGAGTCGCCTACAGTAGTTTTAGTGTAAAAATGCATTTATTCCTCCTTGTATGTCATCTCCCGGTGTGACCTGCGTCTAATGCTGCATTGAAGCCGGCTAGTCTGGTATGTCATCTCTATATGTGACAGAGCCGCCGACAAATGGGAAAATTCTCATAAGTACGAATCGAGGCGAAATCGAGATTGAGCTATGGTCAAGGGAAGCGCCCAAGGCCGTGCGAAATTTCGTTCAGCTGTGTCTTGAAGGATACTACATCGATACCATCTTCCACCGCATCGTGCCTGGCTTTATCATACAGGGCGGCGATCCGACTGCTTCAGGCACGGGAGGGCAGAGCATTTACGATGATCCTTTCATGGACGAATTTCATTCCCGATTACGATATAATCGTCGCGGCCTGCTTGGCATGGCGAATACCGGTAAAGACGACAATGGATCGCAATTCTTCATCACGCTCGAAGCAGCGCCGGAACTTCAGGGGAAGAATACATTATTCGGTCGAGTTATGGGCGATACAATCTATAATGTGATCAAAATGGGTGGATCGGAATTGGTTCCAGACAGTGATCGACCACTCTACCCACCGTGCATCACCAAGACGGAAGTCATAGTGAATCCGTTTCCGGACATTGTGCCACGCACCACTAAAGCAGACTTGGACAGACGTCGGGCAGAGCAACAAGCAGCGAATGCGCCGGTACAGAGACGAGCGAAGAAGAACAAGAAGTTGTTGAGTTTTGCAGTAGATGACGACGAAGAAGCCGCTGATTTGGAGGAAAAGATATCATTCAAGCCTAGAGTGAAGAGCTCACACGATCTACCGACGAATGATGCTCGTCCTGCTTCGGGAACCGGCACGAAACGAAAACGTCAGTTGAATGCACTTGATGATGCACAGGACAATATCATCACAAAATCGCTACCTGCGTCGCCAGTACCTTCCTCTCTTTCTCCGTCTTCTCCTCCTCTTTCAAGCTTGGTCGCGTCCACCACTGTAAGTGTCGGTTCAGATTCCCAAGTAGATGCAATGCAAGCGCAGATTGTAGCACTCAAATCATCATTGAAACGCAACAACCACGCAACAACGAAACCGGCTGTGCCGGATGTGCAGGGGAGTCTAGTAGATCAACAACGTCAAGCATATAAGTTAAAAGCCATCATGGGTGGACGTCGTCGTCGTCAACGGCAAGCAGGTGGACTTGATGCGGAAGAAGCGACGTTGTCTGCTCTATCTGCATTCACCACAAAACTCTCTTCCACGAGCACGAGTGTCTCCGCACATGAGCACGGTGAGAAAGCGGATGATGGTGTCGTTTTGTGTCACTTGCATGGCGTGCCAAACTGTGCCTCTTGCTCGTCCCATCCCATCGACTCCCGTGACGGCGAGGACGAGGGAGAGGATTGGTTCCGTCATAAACTCGTTTTCGAGGCAGACAAGTTGGGAAAAGACGAAACATTCAAGCGACGCGCACAACAAGAGTTGGAAATCATTGATCCCCGCGAAAAAGCAGGACAATTGGCATTACGTGCGAGAGAAGAAAAAAGAGTCGCTGATAGAAAGAGTGGCAAAAACAGGTATTTGCATTAGAGATTTGCGGCATTTCCTTGCGGCATAAATAAGTATTATGTGGCTACATATAGGTGTTGTACATCGCTTTTTGCCAAGGCTATATATACGCGAGTCGAAGAGACTCCTATGTTCAAGTCCGTGGATTAGATCGGGCATAATATGTACTACCGTCACCTGTGTAATTTTTTTGTTGATGATTAGATTTGCTGCCATCCATATCAGATTGCTGCTGCTGCTGTTGTTGTTGTTGTTGTCGTCCCTGTGACGATGACAGGGGATGTGGATGCGACTCGCGAGCCGCAAAGGATGAAGAAGAACTCATGGGTGGTGGCTGATGACCATAGTAGCCTTGAAAGCGATTGTCATGCGGACCTGCACGATTGCCCCCGATCGGAGGTAACTGAACGCGTTCGCCACTATTGAGCATTGACCCAATAGAGTTTCGTGGCAGCTGTGCATGTTCAGAGGATTGAGGTTCCCATCGAGTGTCAAAATTGTTGCGAGTGGCCGCATTCTGCCCTCGATAATCCATGCCATAATCCTGCTCGTGGTACGTATCGGGTCGAGAATTGACTCCAGATGGTGGTGGATAGTTGAAGGAATTGAACGTAGGCATCTGACCTTGTTGTGACCTGCCGTAAGATTCGTAAGCTGGCTGAGTGTGCGGTTGTAACAAGGGTGAATTGTAATTGGAGTACTGCGCCGGATATTGCGGAGGATTCAGCAACTGCGTACGACCACTAAACTGCGGGTCCAAACCTGCTTGTAAGAGCGCTCCGCGATCTTCATTGAGCAGGGTTCGTGATATTGGAGGGCCTGACCGTGGAAGGTATTGCCTATAACCTCGTTCAATCAAGAATTCATCAAAGTGCTTCTGAATTTGCCCTGCATTCTTCGAAGGCATTCGAATAGCGAGAAGGTGATAATCTGTTCCGTACCTCTTCAACAATTCGATAAAATGAGCTTCTTCCATGTCCGTCCATGATGCCGCTTGAGAATCTTTTAGCATATGGGAGTTTTGTTGAGACCCCACCACATATTGCTTGTTCTGTGGTTCTGAAATTGTGCGTGCAGATTGTGGCGCCGGTTGTTGATATTGCTGCTGTTGCGGTTGGTGATACTGAAAACGTTGAGCCTGTGGTTGGTTTCGTGCCTGTTGATGTTGGTATTGCTGTGGCGGTTGTTGCTGCTGTGAGTGATGTGGATGTTCTGGTTGTAGGTGCTGTCCATGTTGATGTTGATGTTGATATTGTGGCTGTTGTGATTGCTGCAAATGGGCTGAATGTTGATATTTTTCCGGACCCGATTGCCTGGAGTGCTGCAGCACCGGCGATTGTACTAGTGGGCCACGGTGCTTTGGCACCATTGTTTGTGGCGGTAATGCGGACGCATACTGATGAGCTGGTGCAGGAACGGCCATAGAAAGGGTAGAGTCTGTTGTAGTCATGGACGATAAAATTTCTGGTTGAGCAGATTCGGTCGACATTGGCATGTCCATCGGGTCATTGTCGCCAGAAAGCTTCTTATTAGCCTTGCGTAATACACGAGTCTTGCGCGAGACATCCTCAATGTCGTTGATTGCACGTCGTTTTCTCAAACCCTTGACTTCTATTTCTTCTTCCGGATCGTCTTCCTCACCCTCGTTGACCGAAGCGGTAGTCAAAGCTTGTCGGCGGGGAGCTCTTCCAACGGCGACTTTTTTCGCTCGTCCTCTCCCTCGTCCACTAGATTTCGAAACTTTCAGCTTGCCGGAGGCCCTATAGTCGTGTAATTTTTTGGACTTGTAGTAATGCGAGACACACTCTTGAGCTGTCCGACCTGGTATTTCAGCTGCAATCACACCAAATTGCTTCGGGGTGAGTTTGTACTGAGCTGAAAAGACTGCCTGCTCCTCGGCTGTCCACATATCGCGTGGATCTTCGGATGTGATGTGGTAGAAGTCTAGGGGGTCCTCGACCAAACGATTAATATCTCGGTAGGAGAACAGTACTCGCTGCATTGGATCAACTATTAATGATGGTATGGTTGCTTCATTCAGCACGTTGTTCGGTGTGTCCACTCCGTTCATCGCTTCTTTCACCTCGAATCCCATCGGTTTATTTCTGGACCCACGACTCGAGGCCAAAGCCGCAGCAGTTTGAGTGGCGTCAGCCTCATCTTGTTGCAACTCCAAGAGGCGCTGACGATCACACCTGGCCGCATGCTTTTGCCATCGCCTAAACCTTTTTTCGTACTCTCGCCGATGCTCATCTTCCTCGTACAAAAGCGCGGCCTTGTGTGTCCGCAATAAAGTCAGTAGTGGTATTTTTTTACTTTCATACAACGCAAGATTGGCATGATAAAAAGTATGTTCTTGCGGAGCATAGAAGATCTGCTGCCGGATTTTGTTAGTGGAGACCGATGCTAGAACTCGATTTTCGTGATAAATAAGCTCATGGAGTGTTGTGTCCAAAGAAAAAAAGCCAGACGTCCTGGCAGAGCGGTCCCCGATGCTGGTCTTTGCACGAGAAAGGAACTCCCGAATGTTTCGATAGATAGTTGATTGCCTCGTATCTTCAGTTATTTCTTGGCTTTGCAGTATTAGATGATTCTGCAAGACTGTTCGGTTGGCGAGATCGAGGTCGTCCTGGTCTCGAAAATAGAGTGGTTCCGATAGTGTATCTGAGGCGGTGTTGATCTGGACAGGCCGTGAAAGAGCACTATCACTGACAACAGAGCATATACTTATGGGTTCTTCATGTACTTTTCTGACGCCCACTGCTGCAGATGGTGACTGCTTCTTGAATTCGTATTCTTCAGAGTTGCGTGAATCGATGCCTTGGGTTTCCTCTGGTTCAACTGCGCTATCGTCAGTTATTACGTCACCATGGAGAACTTCTCGACCAGCAACGAGACTCGGAGCAAGATTTAATACAGGCGCAACCACAGGGAGAATTGTAGAGGTAGAAAATTGAGGAGCCTGCGATTCTGCGGTCCTAGGAACGGCTGTTGCCACATCTACGAGCTCAATTTGAGGGCTTTTGAGGTGTGGCTCGTTTTTTGCCCGAAAGGTGATATCGTTTGCAGAGGAGATTTCAGTAGGGAGAGATGCAGTATCAAATCCGTCAGTGTATACTTCGTTGGATTGTCGAACTGTGCTTTGTATATCGTCTTCCAACACTTCCCCAGATTCAGCATCAGAGATTTCCTCATCTTGCATGTCAGGTTCCTTATAATCGATTGGAGTGGTTATGTTACAATCGGATGCAGCAGGCAGCATAGCAATACCCGGCTTTTGATCAAGGGATTTGATGGGATGAGCAGAAGAATCCGGTGTGTTATTAGAAGCTGTGATATCGGTCTCATCTGCTGTAGATAAGCCTCTGAGGGATATCGGTGCATCTTGAGCAGGCGTAGTACCAGCCATGTTTCTCAGGGTCGTGTCATTTAGCTGCGATTGCAGGAAAGCGGATTGATAGCTACCAGAACTTAGTTCAGAGCTGATATGTGTTTGTCCTTCCGATCGGGAAGCTCCGACATCAATCGTCTGTGCAACGAGACTAGGTACTGCTTCAGGTTCGATATTTGTATCAATAGTCGGCAGTTGTACCGCATTTGTTGATACTAGACTGGCGGTACGCGGAGGGACTTTTTCAGCTTCCAATGATCCTGGGTGGTCAGCAGGTACTATGCTTTGAGGCTCATCAATTTGGACGCCGTCTTTGACGCTTCTTAACGAGCCATTCGCTTGTATATCATCCTTGTTGAGTTCGTCAATTGGAATTTGGTAATTGATCGATACTGCAGACGCTGGTCCATCACTTGAAGCGATCTGAGGCAGCAGTGACGCCGCAGAAATTGCGTCCACCTTCGCAAGTGGGACTTCTGTCGTAATTTGTGCTGCTTCTTCTATAGCGTTTATCCGATCAATCTCCTGTGTGCTGGGACTCGTGGCTGGTACGCTATCGTTAGGCGTTGCATTATCAGAAAACCCTTGGCGCTTTTGTGTGCTTTTGCTATTGACATCGGAAGCATGTGATAGGCTAGACAATTGCGTATCAGCACTAATGACCACAGTGTCTGGTCTGGATTTGTTTGAAATAGCACCGTCCACAGGCATAGGTGGTGAATCTTGAGCCGGCGTGATAGCAGACTCATGAACAGAAACAGATTCTGAATTGACGTCCGCTAAAGCATTAACCTCGGATGGTTCTCGTTTGATGGCCGGTCGCGGCGTGCCTTGTAGTGGCGGGCTAGGACTATGTAAACTGTCTAGGTCAGACTTGATTGACAAGATATCTTCGGCAACAGCTGCGCCCTGATTTGAAGTCTGCGAGGTAAATCTGGTCGATGTTACAGCATGATCCTCGTTAAGCCGCCCATTGAGGCCATCAGACGGAGCTTGCGAATCGGTCGACACAGTTTGTACAGAAGGAGAAGGCTCTGCAATGTGTTGATCAAGCGACTCATAGCCGTGCTCAAGCAGTGAATCATTGAGTTGCACTGTTGAGGTCTGTGAAGAAATGCTGTTCGAGCGATGACGTGGCTCTGCAGCAGGACTCTGCTGGTTTCGATAAGTTTGTAGTTTATGTGTTTGATCTTCCGCAACCTGCGATGTTGTTGCACTTGATGTACCTTGGAGTGCGAAATCGGCCTTAGAATCGTCGTTGATACTTGCAGTAAATTTCCCGGCCTTGATCGGGGACGTGCGTAGCGTAACACCCGTTGATGGACGCGAATCATCTAATGAGCTAGCGTCATCCGTGAGATCAAAAGGATTGATATAGTCGTCCGCCGTCTCACCTACAGAGCGATTTGAGGCAGCGTTTCCGTGCGTTCCTGCATGAGCGCAAACGCCCTTTGGTTGCAGCTCATCCTCCTTGAGATCGCTCGACGAGGCTATTCTTACGTCTTTCTCCGAAGGAACCGCTATCAGTGTTTGGGACGTTGCCGCGCCATTCAGCAATTCCAGGGAGCTACAACGACCCGAGACCGAGCTGTCACTTTTACGACGTTCCGGAGATGTCAATCTTGATCTTGGAGTTCCTGAGCTAATCGCTCGGTCTTTATGTACTTGGTCGCCAGATTCGTGCCGACCAATCGTACTGCGATCATCATCACGGACAGGAGCCGAGACACGTTGTGAACGCTCCAGATTGTGCAATGGATCAGCATGGTCAGCTCGACGCGAATCAGAGATCTTGTCCTTGGAGATGAACTCCTGACGTGCAAGGGCAGCAAGCTTCTTGTACTCGCTCGCTTCCCGCTCTCTATTGTCACGTTCCTGCTGTGAAGCGGCTGATTGACTCCGTGAATCATGCTTTGGAGCAGCATAATATTCTCTAGGTGGCATTCGTGCGTTGTCATTTCTGCGATTTAAATCTGGTGACCTGATCCTCTGTGACGATGGTCTCGAGTCCTGTACTCGGTAGTTTCCCCTATGGGTGGGACGACCAGTATCAATTCTCTGATATGATGGCCGATTTTGCACGAAGTAGCCAGGGCTACGAGATCTTCTACGGTTGTCATTAAAGACTGCTGATGGTCCGGACACCCGACGCACGGTATCAGGTCGCGGAGACAAATTACGAGGTTGGGCGTCATGAGCATAGTGACGGGCCCCATTGTACTGTAACGGTCTGAAGTCTCGACGATTCCGAGTGTTGCCTGAGTTACGCCGATCACTAAGTGGAGCATTGTACAAAAAGTCACGAGTGTCTGTCATTTCTTGTGACTGTGGCTGTCTCTGTTGTTCTTTCAAATGACGAGCCTTCTCTGGAAACAGTTCCAATGCCTGTGAACCTCCGTAATCCCTACTTGACACAACATTAGATGCCGGAACATCGTGGTCATCAGAATTATGATTTTGCTTACCTGTATTGCGATTGGGGTATAGGCTTATCATCTGGTCTATAACTATCTGAAACAGAACGATACGCACCCCGACCTCGCGCGCCAGACATCTATGGGGTCAACAATGATTTACAAGGAGTTGTGCAAGGTAATTGAGTGCAATTGACGTTTCTACTATTTGCCCACTATTATGCGATGAGATGCGGCTTTGGGACGACACGGAGTTGTGGCCTCACGTTAGACGGGTGGCTGAACCAGTCCCTGCGAGGTTGCGAGTCGTGTTCATGTACAACCCTGTCAAGCACGTGCAAGATCGGGCTTTTTGGCACGAGGCTTCACGCACTCAGCACTTTTTGGGATCTCTAGATCTGTAGATCTGCAGCCAGGCCTAGGGACTATTTTGGACCACATTAGACAATAACTTCGAGACTGAGTCAGAAGCGGCTGCTTCGAGCAAGGCGGGCTTGAGTATTGGGTTCTGAAAACATTAATGTAATCGTCAATCAAGCAGAACTGTTCGAGAGTCACCATAATCAGCCTGATTATAATGCATGAGATTCAAGGGCAGGATGTTCAAGCCTGTGCGCTCAGTCGTAATGATAGGGTATGTACTCTTGTATATATGTCTGTGCGGTCACAATAAGAGTGCGGGCATACAATCCACTGGCTGCCTTAATGCTGGCCCAGAATATCACAAAACAGCCGTGGAATAAGCTACAACATGGGAGGTGAAATTGTTGGTTTGATGCATCTGGTGCAACCAATGTTTTGCAGCTGTACAATCTTGACTAGCGGTAGATGCTAGAGTTTCCATTGTTGGTCACATTCAGAATGGTGCAACCAGTGTGGTTGTAGGCACCATTCAGCACATCTGACAGGAATGCAAGGCTCCTGCTGTCA